>BMAO01024928.1:0-100974 GCA_019973975.1 Trichonephila clavata | reverse complement strand
GATCGAAATTTAGCGAACCAGTTCTGGCACTTGGCGTACTGTCAACACACCTTCTCCATACACATTGGTCAATTTCTTTCTGGCTTGAACAGCATTTTTACCCTTTCTGTAGTAAAACAGTAAGATATATGTCGAAAATGCTGCTTATCGCTCTTCATATTTAAAAGGGCACCAACCAAAAATTACTGCGTAGAATTAATTGGAATTTTTCACACACAAGCCTTGCTATATGAGACTCTCAAAGCATATAAAAATTATACGGCTTAAATATGAAGTTGGGTGCAAAAAAAAATACAATTAAATCCTCTGTCGGAAAAAACGAAATTACTTTCCGAACAACCCAATAGAAGTCAATCTTTTTCTTTTTAACTAGAACTTGTTGTTATGGTTTTCGATCAGACTTCAAGGACAGTCTCCTCTTGTTCTGATTTTCAATGAGAAATTAAATTCATCTTGGATATGTGTGAATTATTTCTAAAGAAGTAACTGTCATAATATTTTGGTTATTTCGTCAGAATATTCCAAGCCAACATCTAAACTTTGAGAAAAGAATCAAGATGGCATCTTATTTGCAAAGGTGGAGATTTTTACGAAAAAAATTTATAATCATCTTCAAGAAATTGTAGCAAATGAACCAAACATTAATTTACTTCCTATTTTTTTATTCTTATTAAACTTTATCAGAAAGAGAGTGATAGAAGAATATATAGACGTATTTTCCCAAATGTCCATACATAAGCCAATAATATTTTAAAAATTAAAAATTATCTCTTGTCATTTATGTCGTTTTGTAATATATATTTGGATTTGGTTTTTACATAGATCTTGAATAAAAAATTACGCGGTAAATTAATTTTTTTAAATGCAGCTCTTTTTATAAACTCAGACAGTGAACACTATTTTTGATGATAAACAAACTTTCTACTCCTAAAATATATATATAAAAATAAGTAAAATCAATATATTAAATTTAATGAAAAACAAAATAATAAAATTCATTTTTTTTTCATTTAACTTATATATCTTCACGAGATTTAAAAATATCATGTCCCATTAAGCCTACGAAAGGTTAATGATTTTTATTATAACAAAAATTGTTTTTAATAGTTTCTGTTGTGTAATTTATTACTTCGTTGAAATCCCAAAGGATTTTGTTTGATAAATATATTCTTATATAATAATTATTTAAAATTAATATATCCTCTCGTGATTATTATATTTATCTACACAATATATAATTCCTTTTTCATAGATTATTTTTTTATATTATGTTTCCGTTCATATAAGCTACAGGCACAGAAATTTCATTTATTTTTAATATTATAAGAATAAGTGTCTTAATATTTTTAAGAGGGAAAAATGTTTGCCTCCTACTAGTACAAGGATAAAAATATTATACAATAGAAATATTCGGTCTATATAAATGAGTTATAACCCCGTACATTGACAACTAACTTAGAGTATTTTTTTTTTCAATAGCAGACATTTTCTTTGAATTTCCGGAGTTTACATATTATAAAAAAACAAATTTTTCCTAGTGACTGTGGCATTAAAATTCAATAAGATTATATCCCCAATTAATAAATAAATGTTATCAGATTATTGACAAGATTAAGTGTTATTTTAAATTTGAAAAATATTTACAAAGTTATAAGCCTCTAAATCAGGGGGGTCGAACTCGCGGCTCACAACGAACATTTTTGTGGTCTGGTCAATATGTCGGCACTTAATATCTAATAAAATATCTAAGTCTCTCCTGAAACAGAAAGGATAGTAGCAGAGAAAAGATGTCAAGAATCAGGACGCAAAAATAAAATTTGTATTGTTCTTTTATGTTTTCTAAAATATACTATTCAAAATAAATTAACTTTTCTATGAATATTGATTTTTTTCGCGGCCCTCTTAAAGTGAGACCTTCTTTGCTTAGCCTAGGTTAGCATTTGAGTTTGACACCCTTGCTCTAAATTATTCACTCATATTTTTTTTTAAAACCATTGGCAACTTCAAATTCATGGCTCAAGAACATAGAAATAATGATGAATACAATGAATTTGTTTCTGCTGTGAAACCCAGTCATTTTCATGTAGAATAATCAAATTACTCTGTTAAGGATTTTAACAGTGCCGTACAAACACATGTCAGCATACCACGTCTACGTAGACTCTACTATGGGGTTGAGATGTAGTATAACTTGCTTCTAAAACGTGTGTTGCTATTACTCAAGGTTTTATTGTTTCCAAATTTTGAATCACTTATGTGACGGATCTATACGCGTCTATAACTAACCCCTTGGGGATTTTTATGGGCAAATAATATTATCAACCAACTTTCACCGAGTGAAGAAAGCGTGATAATGCAAATTAAGTATATTATATAAATTCTGTATTCGCGAGTCTTAGGGTTAGTGGGTGAGTGAAGGATCGTGAAATGATTAAGTGCAAATCGGAGTTAATCAATTGAAGAAGTCTAAGAGTATCACACGACGGTGATTAAAACCGGATAAAGATCGTATTCAAGGCCTTGACTGGAGGACTCAACTTCACAAAAGTACAGGTATCGTGATCCTTGTTTAAGTAGAAGTTTAGCGTATTAGTGCGAGACGTAGTTTACATTGAGCTCGTATAAGTTATCGTGGAATCAGTTGAGGGTCCGTATTATTATCCCCAGCTTACGAGTCTCATCTTCGCGCTCTGCTATCTGTGATCAGTTATTTTAATTACATTATTATTGTGCCTGCTTGATATTTTGGCGACAATAAAATAATTAGAGTGAATCATGTCTACTGATTATTCAGTTTCTCCCACACACCTAGCCGGGTCCGAGGGTAGACAAGGGGGATCAGAGGGAAGCAGGAACCGACAAGCACTACACACTGCTAGTGACGTTTGGCATTTGTTGAGTTGGCACTTTGCTTATAAACAGCAGCACTGCCATGGATATCAAGACTTCGAAGTTCGTAACGAACTTCGAAGGCTTTGTAACGTTGATGTTGCATACAGGGGCTTCTAGGAATTCCTATAGAATTTTTTGACTGTGTGAATGAGTAACTGTTTATTAATGTCGACAATATTGTTAACGATCCTTGTAACTTTGACCAATGGGGAAATGAAGACTACGACACATGATTATGCAACCCACTCTTCAGACTATCATACAACTACGGGAGGTCTGATATATCATGCATCAACCCTTCTGCGCGGTGGCTCTTCAGTGGTATTATCAGCTCATGAAGCCCTGGCTACGAATCCGTGACCATGACCATTGGCGGCCCTTTTTTTGAACTGATACATGCGATTGTTTAAACTACAGTCTATAGTAATTTGCGTTTTCTGTCTACTAAACGACATGGTCTTTCGGATTGTGATTCCACCATTATGACTCTAAACGTTTCCACTTCATGCTAACGTATTGTTAGATACTCCTATACAGTAGAACGTCGTTTATCTGAACGTTTATCATCCGAAGCGTCAAATATCAGTACCAGTTTTTCTTAACCTTCAGACGAAAAATCGAAGATGTACAATGGTACAGTGAAAAATAAGTGATTATTTTCCACGATAAAGGTAAAATTGCGACATTTGGCACCTATTTTGCTTTCCTTTCAAGCACGTTTCCCACATGGGGTGATTTTCAATATTCGTATAGTGCCCGGTTTCATACACTGTATGGATCGCATTCGGTTTTCGGTTATCCGAACAATCGCGTATCCGAACGGTGGTCGATCCCAATTGATTCGGATAAACGACGTTCTACTGTACATCAGAAATCACATAACAGTGATAACTTATCATTTTACCTTGGTTAAAATCATTTAGATTTTGTTTACTTCATAATGTATCTTTGTAGCTATGAAATTATGATTTCAATACCATCTAAATTCTCTTGCACTTATCTGAAAGTTAGCAGCTTGACGTCACTTGCTCAATCTACTATTTCAAAAGATGCCATCATAATTATCCAATAGTATGCGTATCTCACCACAAAGTAGTCTTTATAGCAACATTTTAGCTGATATATTGAAAATAATAAACTACTAATAGTAATTTTTAATTATAAATAGATTATCTAACTCTTTTTGATAAAACTATTAAGTGAGTTTAGAGCTATCTTTTTTTTCTATCCTTTTGAAATTTAAAAAATTACTACTTAAACAATATTCAACATAATGCAAAGTATATAGGTATAACTTAGATGTAGGTATAGCTTAGATGCAACTTAGATCATTAATTAAATATTATTTTTGAGTCAAGGAATGCTTTCAATTTTATTGATAGAAAAGTTACATTCTGAAACAGCATTATTCATGTATCAATTTACGGGAATATAATATTTAACTATTTGAGATAATAACTAACAAAGATTTTGGGAAAACTAATGGCAGCACGGAAGGAATATTTTCTTACTGAGTTTCTAACAAGAATTTCCCTTTTAAACTATGTTTCGTCGCAAAAATATTGACAAATAAAAGGAACATTTGATTCCTTAAGGGTTTATTTAATCTTAGCCCTAAGCCTAATAGTTTGCTAATGTATTGATGTTGATACTTTGTTTCAACTATGCTTGTAAATATTTTATCGTTAGAATAATGTTATATAATTAGTTATTTTCTCTTTTATTTGAAGTAATTTTCATCAGAAAAAAGTAATCAGTTATGTAAAATTATATTCTGTAGTTATTTGATTCGAAACTATTGGTAAATATAGTCCTTATCATTTGTTATTAATATCATAATATTTTAACGTGAAAATATTATTTAACGAATGCATTAAAGTATAGGGTATATGAAAATCATGGCTACATTTAAAAAAAAAATGAAAAATAAAAAAAAAATCACTTACAATTTTTACGTTCCATAAAGAAAATATCTATTCTATCTATTCTAGAAGTTTCTATTTAATGCAATTAAAACTAGGTAGCCCAATTTCCACATTTTACATCATTCTCTTTTTTCCGCTTCCCTTAAAAAAATTTCGAAAAAAATTGCAAAAAATCATCAATTTTTTTAAAATTTTATTATTAATTACAAGAAATGAAACAAAACAAAATATGTAGGTTTGAAGTTGAATTTTTAATTTTTTACAGGTGTAAAAGCATTTAGTAAGGAGGTCACTTCACGCAGCCTTTTCCCTATCTCCGTAATGTTAAAAATGACCAAATTTAAGGAACATTTTTGAAAAATTGATAAGTTGTACAGTCATGAATTTTTTTTGTGTAGATTTATTGTATTGTTTTTATTATTTTAATGAGAGCATTTTTCGAAATTTTGATTAGTTTTTTTTTAAAAAATTCATATGTGGAGTAACACGTCAAAATTATTAAAACGATAAAAATTCTTGTAAATTTTAATCCATAAAATTTTTTGAATAATTTTTTTGACAATATCTCTCATTAAAATATTTATTTGTATAGTGTTAACATATGTGCAAAGTTTCAAAGCTATAAATTAAGTAGATTTTTCAAAAATGTTCCTTTTGTGTTGAAATTTACACTTTTGAGAAATAGTGATTTAAAGTAAAAATTTACTATTAACTAATACGTACCAGAACCACAACTTGAATTTCTGGTATCATATGCAAGATCATCTTCTTGTCTACATTTTAATTGTTTGTTTTTAGTTCTAGCTTCTTTGGTTCATTGTAAAACTGCCTATTTTGCTTTCTTAATATGCGCATGATCTACTTCTTCCAACGCTCGACATTTGTAAAATCCAGGGTTTGAATGTTTAATACATCTAAAACTTTTAATTTGGTAATGAAACCTTGATTATATAAAAATGTAGCTTCAAATACTATAGTTTTAAAGTTCCTAATTGTATAAATACAGTTTTTGGAACTATAAATCAAATACAATTTAAGGTTTCATTGAAATTTTAAGTTTTACCGTGAAAGCACGTAAATAAAAGTTCAAGACTAGAGAAATCTCTAAATACTTTTTTAATGCAATTGCTAATTGCAATAGGTGAGTTGTGTTAAGCTTATATGTGTCACCTTTCAGTATGAACCTATTATATTCACACCACGAATCACCTCCCATGGGGCATAAGCCGTGTCGTATTTTCAAATCTGTGGAGAGTTTATGAAAAAAATATAGCCCAAATAGTTTGCATCATGACTGACAAGTTTTCTGAGTTGCTTCAAATAGCCACACGAAACATAGTATCTTTACAATTTGTCTATTACTGCATCTGTTAATCTATAACGACCTCCTACAGATTTTTTGTCCACAAGATTTTTGCCTTTAAATTTTTATTTTAATGCCTGTCATGTCTACATCCTTTTCTCAACATGACCAACACATTCTAATGTTTTAATGTTGACATCTTTCTAAGGTTAAGATTCTAAAACTGCTTTGTATGCTTTAAAGTCCTCATCACCCAAATATTTTGTCGCAATTAGTAATGTAATTTGTGTATCGTAAATTGTGTCGTGCCTCTGAGCAATGGAAAATACAAAGAGCACCTTCAACTTTCACCCCCTACTACTTCCGAAGTAATCTGCCGAACACTCAATGTTATGTACATTGTCTTTAAAATTACTTGAGTATTTCCTCTATAGTTTTTCGGCATCAACAACTTTCCCAGTGTTCACACTAACTGCTGTAATACCATTCAGAGAAACATGACCCCTTTTTTGCCAAATGCCATAGACAAACACCAGTACAATAGGACTTGCATTATTAAATGATATCATTTCGACAGCAGTTATATATATAATACCATAGACTGGCTACTTTCTGTGTCGTGTTATTTAATGCCATGCATGAACGCGTAAAACCACTTTGGTGGATGTGACAATTCATAACTCAAAATATTTTCGCAGTTGCTTCTCTTTTCCAATAAAAATAATAGCATATGAAAGCCCAGTGTTTACTTCATATAATTTTGTATCTTTTTTGATTAACTACTGTTTTAGTAAACCTGGTATTAAGAAATGTTTGAACAACATCACAAAAGCCACAACATGTCAACAACTTTAGAACCAAACTTTGGATTTGGCGACCAAAATTTATGTGAATACCTTGTTTTTTACATTTTATTTATAATAAATGTGGTTTCAAAGCACAAGAAAACAGTAGAATGTTCATTATTTCAAAAAAAAACTTTCAAATGAATCTAAAAGGAAACATACTCTTTATTTGACTTACCTAACTTAGCTTTTAAAGTTGAATTATTCATGTATAATTTGGAATTCATTATTCTGACTTATGACGCATTTAATTTCTGGAAAGTTTGGGTTTTTGTACCTTTGTTTCCAAACTTTCGTTTTTTAAACGTTTTATTATTAAACATAAACATGTTAAAAAGGTTTTGATAGAAACAATGTTTCCAATAGCAGAAATTCGTAAAATATTTGAAGAGGTAAAAAACAACACGCGAGTTTCCAGAAAGTAAACAAACAGCTACAATTATTCACTTCACTTCTTTCCTGAACAAGTTACGGATCAAAATAAATCCTTTTAATCAATTAAAATATTTGATGAGGCTGAAAAGTAGCAAGTGTCTTTTGTTTTGAAATGAAAGGGGCGTGGCAATCAGCTGGTTTTGGGTTTGACGGATGTAAACAAATTTTTAAAAAATATTAAAAATACTTCTAATTCAACTAGACAAAATTTAAATTGCAGTAGAAAGAGAAAGAGTGGTATTTTTTTTTTCAATCAAAATTGAAAATCGATTTTTGATCGACTTTTGTCAAGTGACCCCCTTAATATAGTTTACTATCCGATTATCTCGGGCAAATGGAAAAATGAGTCTTAGTATGATAGTTTTTTGAAAGAAGGGTCAACACAAAGTGATACCTGACATTCTGTACACTGGTATCTGATCCTTTTTCTTACTGGCTTATCTCTTGAATCTCTTTTACGGGAACAGAGTACAGTGTCTTAATAAGGGTATACAATCGCTTTGATTAAGGCTACATACAAATAATAACTTCCACTATTTTCAATGTTCACCTCTTCATAATCACTATCTGAAAAATCACCGCTTTAACTATCTTGCATCATCATCATTATTGTACTTTTTCAATGCAATTATCCCTCTTTATACATTAATAATCCACTAGCCAACGTGCTCTATATAATAGGGAAAACACGTGACCAGTCCCGCTAAAAGAAACGCGAAACCAACAATCCTTGTCTAACTACCAATCAAAGCTGAATATTTCCTTTCATTTCCTCCAGGCCAAGTAAAACCGGGATAAAACAAATTGTACTGACAAATTTTGCTTCACCCGAGTTTTCTTGGGATAATAATTAACTGCAATATATACAAAACCGAGATAACTTGGGTTAATCAGGCAAGCGTTTAAAGTGGCTTCACCACAAGAACAAGCACACGTTGTAGAAGGGTTTATCCAAATTAAATCTGCAACACTGCACAGCGTAAATGGTTCTCTACCACTGTGGAGTTTGGAAGTGAGAAAAAGTCCCTCGGGTGTGTGTCAGATAGAAAGAGGATGTCCAATAGCGTGTCCACTTTGATCTCTAGACATAAACACCTTTGGACTTCTTGTAGAGGTACGTGAAAACAATACTTACTAATTTCCAATTTGTAACACTAATAAAATGAAAAATTGAAACACAGAGGTCATTCGGAATTTTGATCCTGTAATGCATCTTCACAGAACGTGGCTAGAAATCTCGTATACATTCGATATTTTGCGTACAATAGTGAAACGAGCCTAATTCCTTTTTACCCTTAAGGGTGTGGAAGGAAATAAAGGATCATTCGACATGATAAATTCCAATTACTTTATTTATCACTCTAATCGACTCAAATACAAATCAACACTATAAATAGGATAATTCAGTCAAGCAACAGAGGGAAGAGACGAGATTCATGTTTGGGGTGAATACATTTAATAACCAATTTATAATAATGTGGTTCTTCCTTAATAATACTTTACACAGAAGTTAAGTACATAATGTCCAACTAACGACTTAAACACTTTAAGCATTGACGTAATATGAAGTTGACAGTACCTGACTTTATGCAGTCTTATAATCAATTGAAATTAACTTTCTCTTCCTGGCTATAATCTTTTACAAGGTAATCTTTACCTTGAATCTTTTTTGTCACCTCTAGTTAACTAAACTTCTAGCTTTCTAACTTTTCATTAACTATTCTCTTCACTTCTAATTCACTAACTCTGTAACTCGCGAACTAGGAATATGTAATATTAAACTTAATTTGCTTATCACGTTTCCTTCTTTAAGAGAAGATTGGCACATTTTGCTGGCCTAAGAGGACTGTTATTAGAAGGTCACGTATAGATCCGTCACAGTATTAGCGGATACACTGAAATGATGGGGGGAAGAGAAACAAAATTCAAAGAAATACTTTGATATTTTCTGTATCGAACATAGAAACTGTAAATTAATATCTTTGTTTATTCTTAATTCATTTTTGAAAGTGTAGTCAAACTTTTCGGAAACTCAGTATATTGAGACGTCTATTTTGAATCTACATTTTTTGCTTATATTAAACCTTATACTACACTTTTTCTCATTTTACAATGCTTTTTTACTAATGAAATAAACTTTTTTCAGCAATTTATAATTAAAAATTAAATTTTAGCCTTAAATCGAAAATACTCTATCCCTCCTGATGAAAATTTTCAATAAAAAAAATCTTTAAATTAACATAAAGAAAATAAACATGTCGCAAGCTCTTGCACGCTGCAGTGCGAGGGTTCACCGAAGGATGAGACATCTTAAACCAACACTTTATTATGATTATTTAATTACTACCTAAATTCAACTTAAGTTATGGGAGAACATCAGGTTAAATTCTAATTTAAATATCTAGAATATAAAGCTGGTACTTATTGTGTGAATAGCAATCCTCAGCAATAACAAACGTCCTTGGATTGCCTGTCGAATCCTTTCCTCTTCAATCACGGCAATTTCCACTGTTAAGTTCCTTAACCTCACAGTCTCCGAATGACAACAATCAACATAATCCTAACTTACTTCTTCACTTCACTTTAAATAACAGCCCTCATTAACCCTTAACTATCAATTAATAGTTACACGATTCACTCTCTAGAGCCAACCTTAATCACATAAGAATGCGCATACGGAATATTGAGTGGGGAAAGAAAAAGCTAAAATAAGCAATTTTTTTCCTGAAATAGAAAACCCTTCCGAAATATACACACTATCAAGGTCATTTTATTGCATTCCCAACCTTTTGCACAAGTTTTACTGATATCAGCTTTCAAAGTAGAGATGTATTTCGGAAAGACGTATATATACGTTCCAAGCACTCAACGCGCAAGTTTAGAAAGACGGATATATACGCTGGTGACAGTTAAGGGGTTAATATAGCTCATGGCTCCATCACATAAACATATTTTATAATCATATTACGACATAAAAGGCATTTTCCCTAGAGGATTATTCATAATCGAAAACATAGAACCTGTTACAAAAACGTTCAGAAATTCTAATTAAATTTGGAATCATTTTTTTAAAACTTTAATTTCCTTAAAACTTAATTTGTTAAAGTAAATCCAAATGTATTTTTTATTCCAGCGTGAGAAACCTTTCCATGCCCAAACAAATTATGGCTTTACAAAGGGATAAAAAAATAAATCACTGCACAGTATAGAGGAAAAAAATGGGGTTTTCCATCGAAGTTAGATCCCGTGCATATTTCACGATAAAGCATCGATTATTTCTTCAGCATTCCACCAAGTTAGCAACAGTACACCTGCTTCTTCTTTCATCCTTCGGGCACTTCTTTGAAAAGCCAAGGGATTTGAAAAGTTCGAAGGAAATACGGTTCTCGTTTATCACCTTTTCGAGCAATGCCTCTTACGCTGGAAATCTCCGAGAAGTTCTCAAATTTATTTTGAGTCCTTTTCGAGGGTGGGGGGGGGGACATTTCATCTGATGTCTTTTCCTTCTCTTTCAGAATACACGGATGGAGACTCCGAAAAGGTGTTAAGTTTTTATTTTTCACCCCTTTTAGAGAAAGATGTACAAACTCATTTATTACAGTATCTGAGACTTATTTTGTTATTTGCCAAGTGAATGGATAGGGTAGAATTAAACCGTCTGTGTATGCGACACTACATATCTTTACTCTCGCTTGATTAAATTGTCTGAAGATCTTAATTAATTAATTAATCTTATTGTAACTTAATACATTAGGAAACTTGCAATTAACTGACTATTCAATAGTATTCATTTCTCCAAAGATTTGATAAGATTAATGTTTTTAATCGAATAGTTCTAAATAGAATTATAATGCCCGCTATCTAATTAACTTAAGAATCTTAAATTGGTTTAGATTCATTTAGTTTCTGAATAATGATGAATTTTTAGGATAGCTTTCGAAAATTATTAAGTTAAAGTCTATATAAGTATTTATATAATTCTAAATAAGTATGTTATTACTCAAAGTACGATAAGGTATCGTCTATCAATAAAGTTTCAGTAAAATCTATATAAGTATGTTATGATTCAAGCAAAACAAATAATAAATATATAAAATAATTTCAAACATACCAAAGCAGTGGCATTTGAAAAATAGTGATAATAGTCAGATGCAGTGAAAATATTGATATGCTTGAACCATGCTTTTATTAACTTGGATTTTAAAAATACAGTATAATGTAGAATAAAAGCAAATATTTTATATAATATGTATATACACAAGTATTCTCTTTCAGATATGATAATAAATTCGTAATTTTAAGGCCTAAAACATAAAATTATAAAATTGAGGTTTCCAACTACTTGCGGGAAATTTTTTATAAAAAATGAGATATGGGGGGGGGGGTTAGATTTGTTTAGTACATTTTAAGAGATATGCTAAAATTAAGAAGATGAAAGAAATTTTTATTACTAAAATGGGAAAAAATGGCTAAACATTTACAAAAAAATAACATAAACTGGGCCGATTCTGTATCAAAAGTTTATGAACAAATTTTCAATTTTTCAATTCTGATGTGTTGCTATGTTATTCATTTTTGAAATGACCTTCAGGATAAGAGAAATTTTAATTTTTACAAAAACTAGAGTACTTTATCTTAGTTATTATATGAAATTGCTTAAAATAACAGTGATTATATTAACGTAAGGGACTGTAAATTTTGAAATAAAAATCAACGATTGATAAATCTGAAGGTTGAAACATTTTTGCTATTATACAGAACATACAAAAAATTTCAGTTAATTACTTTCTAAACTTTTTTAGCTATCGCTGTCTCCATGAGAGCATTTAAAAAAAACACGCACATTTCGAGTAAAACGCATTTTAAAGTATGACATCTTGCTTAAAGTAATGGCATCTGTTTAAACTAAAGGACTTGTAGTTTTTGTTCTAGTGAACGGAAAATAATAATCTTGATATTTTTTAAAGTTAATAAAATGGTGTATAAAATAAAATCATAAAAAAAGTTGTCAATTTTTGGTAAGATTCACAATTTTAGGGTAGTCTGTTATCTTAATTGACTATTGGTAAACGATTGCTTCTTTGATATTTAGTGTCAGTTTTGAGTGAGAACATATATATACATATAAAATTAATTAAAAATATTAAAACAATAAAAGTTATTTAAATGCAAATGTTGGCAAAGAGGGAAAAAAAATTCACAACGTTTTTCTATTGTGAAAAGATCTAGTCTATAGAAACTCAACTAAATATTTTGAAAACTTCACATTTTTAGAGTTACGATATATTGAAATAATAACCGATGTTTTTTGTTAAAATTCTTCTAATATCATATATTAAAATATGAATGAATTCAATCTTGAATTGTATGACTCAAATTCCTAATGCAGACTCTGTAATCATATTTTAGCTTATATATAAGGAAAATAATATTATCAACATTTTTTTTTTTCAAAAAAGGGAATGCTTTGAAAATATTTCATTTTTTTAAAATTTTTTGCTAGAAAAATTACATTTAACTAATTTTTTTTGTATTTCTATTTGTAAAACACTTTTATATGTATTGTAATTCACCTGGCACTAAATATTAAAAAAAAGAAAAAGAGATTATCCATTTATACGCTTTTAAAAAATCACGGCTCCAAACCCAGTGAGTCAACGTATCGTACATTGTAAATAATTGCTTTGCTAAATTAATATAGCTTACAAAAATATAATTTATACTTTTTAGATATAATTCAAAGGTAAATTCAAGCAGACTCCAAAAAAATACATTTATAGCCTTTGCGTTGCTTCACTGAGTCACGTGAAAAAATAATCAATCAATCAAAAATGAAGGAGTTTACGTTAATTTTGTTTATATATACTACATAAGGATAATTAAATGTCTTTATATAAAAACATAATCTCCTATTTACAACTTAAAATTTCTTTTCCATAACGTAATCGTGTCTTAAGGTAACTGGACTTGAAGGTGCTTCTAATTTTCCATTTTTTTTATTTTACTTTTAAAAATAGAGGGCACTTTGCTGCAGCTATAGAGGCATTATTTATGAGAATTTGATAAAAAGAACGCTCGAAAATAGAATTTTAAAATTGTACGCAGATGTGTGTAAATGTGATTCAGGTACACTTTCTTCAAAATCCGTAGTGTACTTTATATCTATTCTTAAAAACTAGTTTTTCTATTCGAAGAACGTAATTTTTCAAAAAATATGTTCACGTTTATTGAACATTGTACATTTTTTTAGCAAAAATCACGGAAAATTTAAATGATTAGATAAAAAAATTTAAAATAAAATTCTGTTTATTGAAATGTTAGTTATATCTATTTTTGCATTTATAAATACTATATAAATCTATAAACTATATAAATAATATATAAATCAAGTGGATCATGAGGATTATTCTAAATTAAATGCACAACTTGTAAAATAGACATTTCATTTTTCCTAACTGCTTATTGTTAACATTTGCATGCTCATTAATTACTCTCAATATGTTTATTACTTTTGGTTTTACTTTAAGATAAATAGGTATTCACATTGATGAATACAAATACAGAGATTCTTTTGTTATAATTTTTAGTAACAGAGTTCCATTTAAATTAGACGTGAAATTAACTTCCTAAATTCATCAGACATTTTTTGTGTGTATTTTTATAACAATAAAAATATGTGTAAGGAATTTTGTAATATCTTGTAATGATGATGTTCAAAATGAAGTAAAATTACTAAAACTTATAGACATAAAAATTTGGTATTTTAAATGGAAGAAGGTGTGAAACGTTGATAGCACGTGTTGACGAAATAGGGAAATAGAAATTAAAAATACTTTTAAAGAATCTAGAATTTTAAACTTACAATTTAAAAACTGAGAAACGAGGCAATTCCAGTTAATAATGGTATGGCTATATATTGTATTAAAATACATTATTTTACAAAGCATAGATGAAAATATCTTTATTTGCAATTTTCTCAAAATGCATTTTTTGGTAATTCCGGTACATTTACCTCAAAATATACCTTACCTGAAGAGTTGATATATTGTATATCATTAGATCGACAAATTTTCAACAAAGTGAATTATACTTTTTTCAAATAAGCATCCACAAATTTTAGATGTAGCACAATTTCTACCTAAACTTTAAAGGAAATTTAAATCACTAAATTAATTTTTTTTAATATTCATATTTTAAAATTTCATTTGGTTTATTTTATGGATTGTTATGTTTACAAAATCTCCTTGAAATTTTAGATCTATGTATGCAGTAGATTTTATGCAAAGTGTACCTTAAGGTAAGAACATGTTTGAAAATAAAAATAAAAATGTTATTGATTAATTATTGCACTTATAGATTTATTTGTAATTTAAAACATTTTTTTACATTAACAAGTATATAAATATACAGATAATTCAACACAAAAATTTTACTTCCGTGGCTTTTAATTTAAGTAAGTGAGAATCATTTAAATTCGTGCAAAAAAAAAGTTAATTTTTCCTTCTCGCAGACGTCCCAGTTACCTTAAATAAACACATTATTATTTCTCAGAAAAGATATTCAAAACCTATCAGTTTCAATCCCAGCTCATTAAATTTTTATATCTTCGTGAGTACTCTTTCACGCTCTACATGCAAATCGAAAATGTAATCTATAAAAAATTATTGTTTAGCAGTTCTGGGAATAAATACATACACCCCAATTAGTATTTTCGAAATCCAATCGAGTGACGTTGTGTTCGTTTTTTCTCAGCGAAATATGCGTCGACTGCTCCCTGAATAAATTGTTTTTGCAAAAAGTTCTGGATATTGACTTAAAGTACCACACACACATACACACATTTTTCTGTATACATAAAATAATAATAATTATAATTATAATTCACGTTAATTTCAACTGCTTCAAGTTTTTAATTTGTAAAGGTCCAGACACTTCAGCACTTTCGAGAAAATTATTCACTCTCAGCTACCTGCCCAAAACAATGTAATCGTAACTTTATGTCTTAGAAATTAAAACCGCAACATATTTTAATAAAGAATTACATAAAGTATCATCATCCAAATATCTAGACCAATCAAAAGAGGCCCCTTTGTAAGTCATGTGAGTTTTTGAACTTCCGGTTGCCGCTTAGTATAATTACTCCCGTTTGCATAAAAATTCACGCTTCTTATTGTTATGCGACTGCAAGTCTATGTTAATCATCTTATGCTTTCTGTGTGTGTGTATATCGTTTTTAAATTTAAGTGTCTAAATCTGAAATAAAAGGGAAGTACCCAAATACTAAATGATGCCGAATACATTCAACATCTCTCAAAAGCACCTAATCATAGGGAAATAAATAAGCTAAAGCCTTACCATCCCGCCATTTGCCACTTACGCGCACATTGTAAAGAAGGATCAGCTTTATAGTTTTCCTTATTCGACGAAAATGAAAGAGAACTGTATTGTTTCTACTTCCATGTAACATTTAATATTAACATTACGTGAATGTATAAAGAGTATCGAAAGTAGATATCACTAATTAAAGTATTTTTTTTTTGTTGATTTTATTTAAATCAGTAATTGGCCTTGCTGAACTAAAATGTAATTAGTTTGTTTTGCAGTAGCAAATATCGAACTTCAATATTTATGTTTTTTTTTTGTTTTTTTTTTTATATGCATATCGAGAAAGACAAACAGAATTGCATTAAAAGCTAAACAGAGTTTGCGAATTAAATATGTGAATTTAAATTCTGGTACTATTTTTATGAGTTTAAATTTTAAATTACTGCCTCCAACTCTCATTAATAATATCCTGAAAGGATCAACCAAAAATAATTCATTTATTTCAAATGATACAACATCCTAATAATTGTACCTTTATTGGCTTTTATAAATCTAATTATAAACATTATAATTTATTTCATTAAAATTTAATAAAAAAAAAGAAAAGTTATTTCGAAACGAATAATTTTTCTTAACTTAAATAATAATAAGAAAGAGATTAAATTTCGAAAGAAATAATATATATTTTCAAAAATAATTATATAAGGTTGAGTCTACCTCAGCATTTCTCAAACTGTGGGGTGCGCCCCCCTAAAGAGGCGTGATAACAATACGAGGGAGGCGCGAGCATATTAAAAAGTTGAAAACAAAAGGTTATTAAAAAAATTATTAATTTACTGAACGTAAACAAACAAAATACACATTTGCACTGATAAAATACACTTATAAATGTATCAGCACTGTACAATGTATTTTATAATTAATTTAATAATACTTAGCTAAGAACAAGTTTGATATTTACCAATGACCCCATGGGCTTGTATTAACACTTATCTTAATAGTTGGTACGGTTTATAATTAATTCCTTAACTGCCGATCTAAAGTTACAAGATTCGCTCCCCAATGCCACCGTTTTCCACGTAGACGCGCATATAGGATGTTTTTTTTAAAGGGAGGGGGGTGGAGGAATAAACAAGCAAATACCCTAAAATAAGTAAAGCATTCGCTAACATATTGTTAAGGTTCTTTTATTGCATTCCAAAAAGCCTTCGGAATAATTTTACAGATAGCAGTGCACAGAAAAGATCGTACTTCGGAAAGACGTTTATATACGTCCAGAAAATTAATACTTTGGCTGAGAGAGACGTTTATATACGCCGGTGGCACTTAAGAGGTTTAAGTCGTATTGTGGCTTTAGCGTCATAGTATAGTTTTATAAAATTAAATATTGTTGTTGTATTGAGGGGGAAATTGTGATGAAAATTATGATTGAATATTGGGGCGCGAATATTAAAAGTTTGAGAAGCACAGGTCTATCTGACTGCTCTAGGTCAAAACAAAATTACACAGTTAACCCCTTAAATACTACATATGTAAATATTCGTCTCGCCCAACCGGTGTGTTAAATGTCCTGAACGTATATATACGTCTTTCTGAAATACGACCCTTTCCCTTGCACTGTTATAAGTAAAACTATGACTTTGTTCCGAAGGCTTTGGAATGCAATAAAATGACCCTTACAATGCTAGAGAAGGATTTACTTATTTCAGAGAAAAATTTGCTTACTTACGCCTTCTCTTTTCTCTTCAATACATCACATACGCGAGTCTATGTTACAAATGGTGGCACTGTGAATTGAATCGCGTAGCCTTTGATCGGCAGTTTGTGACGGATCCATACGAGTCCCTTAACTAACTCCTTGGGGATTCCTTTAGGGAAAGATTTTTTTCAACCAACTTTCACCGAAGACAAGAAAACGTGGTTATGCAAATTAGGTTTAAGATATATATTCTGTATTCGCGAGCTTTGAAGACTTAGTGAAGTGAGAATCGAAGGCTGGTGAAGTTAGAATCGAAGATTAGTAAAGTGAGAATTGAAGTTTACTTAAGTGAGGATAGCTCGGAAGAGAAGTGAAGTAATGAGAAGCGAGAAATTTGGCTGTAGGACGTGGGAAGTTAGAATCTTTAAGAAGTGTTCAAGTCAGCTATTAGTTTTCAAGACCTCATCTAACGGATAGAGAATTGCAAGAGTTCAGGTACTGTGCTCATATTTTAAGTAGAAGTTAGAGAGATAAATTGTTAGCACACTTCTGAGGTAAAAACGAGCTTGTATAAGTTATCGTAGGAATATATTTAAATGATAGTATATATTATCCCCACGCTATCTTGTCTCACCTCAGTCTTCTAAGTGTTGATCAAATTTATCTTAATTTTATTATTATTGTGTGTGTTGAATATTGTGCCAAATAAACAATTGTAGTGAATCATGTCGTCTGATCAATTAGTTCCTCCCATACATCTAGCCGGGTTAGAGGGAAGAAGGAATAATAATTCTTTACATGTTAGGGGGTTAAAATTATTTACCTTTGTAAAATATTTAGCTGAACAATAATCTAAGAAGTAATAAATGGCCCTTTATTCATCATGTTCTAAATTAGCACCCATTTTATAAAAAAATCGTTAAAAAGACATAGCAAAATGAAACTAAATATTAACAGCTACAAACATTTGATATGTATAAAATAGATTAATATACCCAGGAAAACACACAATTCCGCTCTTTGTTCGCATAAGAGACCCTTAAACTTCAATCATCATAAAGCCCTCAAAAGGTGTCATAATCAATTCAGGCCAAGAATGCTTCCATACCATTACAGATCGTTATGGACTAAAACAATATTCTTCTCTTCATAGAATCTTTTTCTTTCACAGGAATTGAGTGCTTTTTTAAAGACAAGTCTCGAGGAAAAAGGTGTCGATAATTAATTTGAAACCTCTCGAGGGGCACCGAGAGCGGATGCAAAATTAATGATGGGGTTAATTGCTTCTCGTTATTAAGTCTTTTGTGTTGCGGTTCTCCTAGCAGCCATTATTGGAGGGATTTATAGAGAAATGAAGATCGTGGGTCTTCAAATAGCACTTCAGTAAAATGTAAATTTCATATTTATCTCAGTGAGAACATATGGGATGCGTATAACGAGTTTTAGGAAATAGTGTCTGTGTTTGAAATTTTCAGCGTGGTATTTAGATATGTCTTAGATTCATGTTTTTGATAGCATTCCAAGAGTTTTAGTTTTATTTAGAGACAAATTGGAAAGCGATTTTGATGTTTCAGTTATAAAACTGGTTCCAGTAATCGTAGAATTATAATTTGAGTAATCTAAAATGGTTTGGGAGAAATACCCGGGGCTGGTGAAATTTTAACTCAAAGTAGACTCGATGTCTTCTTGATATTTGAGAATTTTATGGAATTGAACTTCAGTCTCATCTTTCAGCAGCATTTTACTTATGCTTTATTAGCAAATGAAGAATAATATTTGAATGATGTATGTTAAATTAAACCAGCAAATTTTTGATTTATAACAGATTTTATTTCTGCTAACACTCACTGAAAACAGCAAAGCATGAATGTTCTAACGTAAAAGTAGTTTTAGGCTTAGCCTAAGTGGTGAGGAGAAGAATTCCTTTCCAAATCAGTTGTCTAAAGCGCATGTCTCAGATCCCACGGGTTTATAGTTCAAACTATCAAAAACTGTGAAAATATAACACCGAATGAAATTTTGAAATAGCTTCTCTTCAAAGAATCGAAATTGGAAAAATCTAGTAAAAGTGCTTATATAATGACAAGCCTTATGAGAAATTCATTTAGAAATATATACAGACCCTTGGGAATACAACTAAATTCTACCTAAAATAGCAATTATCAATCTCTTTTGTAGAATGAACTATTAATTGAAAAAGTTATGAGTAATTAGCAATTTCATTTCCCGATGCTTATTTTTATCATGAATGTTCAACCGAAGTGCCTAAGAAGGAAAGGCACACGTTTAAGTGGCAAGAAATTAAAAATGTTATTCATTTAACCAGTGGGTTCCGGCAACTTTTCTTGCTTCCCGAAGGGAAGGACACGCCCACAACAACAATATTTAACCATTTAACTGTGGCACCCCCATTTGATAGCGTGTAACTATGTGTGTCACGGAAATCGAGTGATTATTAGTATACTCATCATCTATAGAGTAAGTGTAGCTGTTAAAGTATTGGATGAAAAAAAAGTGTTTTTATATCAAATTGCTAATTTTATTACTAATACTTTTTGCACGGGGCCTATGTACGATGCTATAAAGTAATTCTTCTTGATCGTGGGTTCAAGAAGCCGATGGTTTTCTAAATCTTAAGTTTTTAAGAATATCTATAAATATTAGTGACCGTCAAGGTTCCTGGATTTAGTGACCTAAACCCACACTAATTTACTCCCTTCTCTATACTGACGAAATATTTTCTATCTGTTTTGACACTTAAGTAGTTCTAGAGAGATTCTGTGGGGTTGATCACAACCCTCTTAACAGAAAGAGCACCCATGCATTTTCCAACCAAATAAGATAACTATTCTTTAGGCAACACGGTATAGCGCCATTATTCTAATGTCAGCACGTGGTTTTAACATCAAACAAGTGGCATTTGCATCACTCGATAGCTAGGAAATTACGAGCCAACAACTATCAATAGAACAAATGAAGACGATATTATTATATGTATTTAAACAGTTATTCTGATATTTAATTTTTGTTTTTTGTTCTGGAGGAAGGTATTTCATTTCCTGAAAATTATGGGACTATGGAAAATATATTGACTTACATTAGTAGATTTATTCTAATTTGCAAACTCTAAAACACATTTAATTCCTCAAGATTCAAAATAAATCATTTTAGTTAATGTTTTTTTTTAAATTTAAAACTATAGCATTTCAGATGTTTTAAGATATCCGACAACTTGCGACAATTTTTATTTATTTTTTTTAAAATGGAGATAGGGGATTTTTTGTTGTTTTTAGATTTGCTTAGTACATTTTAAGAAAAATATGCTAAAATTAAGAAGAGAAAAATAGATTATTATTACTAAAATGTGAAAAAATGTGTAAAAATTGATAAAAAAATAACATAAACAAGGCCCATTCTGTACCAAAAGTTTATCAACAAATTTTCAATTTTTCAATTCTGATGTGTTGCTATGTTATTCATTTTTGAAGTGACCTTCAGGATAAGAGATATTTTAATTTTTACAAAAACTAGAGCACATTATCTTAGTTGTTATATGAAATTGCTTAAAAATACTGTGATTATATTCAAACAAGGGGCTGTAAGTTTTGTAATAAAATGGTCATTAATAAATCTGAACGTTAAAACACTTCTACTAGTATACAGAACATACACAAAAAAATTTCAGTTAATTATTTTGAAAACGTTTTGAGTAATTGCTGGCTCCGTTTGAGCATTTTCAAATAAACACATTTCGAGTAAAACGCGTTTTAATTGATGGGAGGCTGGCCGGCAATGGAGTTGGCCCCCAAATAATCAGTAATTTTTATATCCCCCTTGTTTACAGTATATTGTTGGAATTCTTGTGCTGGGGACCAGCACGGGGTTTGTCGACGGTCATGCAGGGTGAATGGACCCATAAATTTAATTAAAGATGCAACTTTTGTAACTTTGCGCTTGGTTACTGTCCAATGACGAGGCTGGACAAAGAGTGCGCGCAAGCACAAAGGGTGGTATTTGCCCTCACTTAAAAGGGGGCGCCGAGGACAATTTAGGGCAGATTAGATTTTTCATGTCAGAATAAACACTTCTCTTTCGGAAATTCAGGTAGTCTTGATTGGCGGAAATGCCAGGCCTCCCATCATTTTGTCTCCCGTTTCAGATAAGTGAAATTCTCATTGTTAGTTCATAGTTCTTTATTCTTCAATTTTAATAGTGCTTAATCTAAATTTTGTAATGCATTTTAATTGTAATAAACTAATTTAATTTAATTTTAATCCGAGTAATGTCATTAGTTTTGCGTTGTCTCAATAATTCATTTAAAGTACTACCCACTATCATGATGCTGACTAAGAGAAATAAGCGAACCTGGGTAGTTTTTAAGAAGTTAGTTTAAAGTAAAATTAGACAGCGCCGCATCATAATGTATGACATTTTGCGTAAATTAATGTCATCTGCTTTTACCAAAGTACTTGTAGTTTTTGTTCTAGTGAATGGAAAGTAATAAACTTGGTATTTTCATAAAGCTAATAAGTTGGCCTATAAAATGAAATCATGAAAAAAATTGTCAATTTTTGGAAAAATTCACAATTTTAGAGTAGTCGGATACATTAAGGTAAGTCGGTACCCCTATCCCGCTAATGTTAAATTGAGCATTTTTATGTGCCTTTTTCTCATAAAATATTAAATGTACAGGCTTAAATTTTTTTCTGTATATTAATTAGACTTTTTTATTTAAACTGAAGTGAGCTTTTTCAAATATATTGTTTAGTTTTTTCAAAAACTTTCATTGTAATGTATCACTATGAATTTTTTCAAAAATGTCATTTTTTTTCACGATAACTGACTTTTACAAAAATATTATCGGTATATTAATAAAAGTTCACTTAAGTTTATATATTAACATATCAGTAATATTCAGTGAAGATTGCAAGTGCTTCCGTTGAATAGGTTCTGAGAAAATGGTACTCGCATTTTTAAAAACACCGTTTTGAGATAATTGCATTTTTATTATAAAATGTCACTTCAACAAAAAAATTATGAATTACAATCTGTATTTGCACTATTTTTTTAAATATTAGCTTATTCTCAATAACTTCTAAGACTTTTTACTTATTTCTTTTACTTAGATTTCTCAGAAAATACATGTATAGCATTTTTCACTTTTAATCTATCGAGATATTTTATAGCATTTGCATCATTTTTCTCAAATTATGCATCAATTTTTGAAGAATTTTTAGTTCTGATACATTACTGTCCATCCAAGTTGACTATAAGTATCAGAAATACCATGTAAAAATGTGTCAATACATGAAAATATGGCTTTGGTAATACATCATTATACGACATTTCGAAAAATTTCATTACTGTTTTATAAATTCACATGTAAACACAATTTCTTAAAATATCAGAATTAAAAGAATTCTTAAAAATATTACATAAATGGTATCCAAAACAACAACAAGAAAACTGATTTTATGTTTTTAAACATGAAATTTGTGTATTTTTTGTATGTAACAAGTTTTGTGCAACGAAAAAGGGCATTGCATTTTGGGATATATTTATGTACCTTTTACTAAAAATCTATTGAAAACAAAGCTTAAAAATTTATGTGTGCATTAAATTAACATTTATCTTTATACAGAAGTGAAATTTTTTTTAAAAATTGATCAGCCTGTTTAAAAATGTAATTTTTGCACAGTAGAATAATGAATTTTATAAAAATTTTCCTTTTCTATGTTACGACATCTGCTTTTTAGCTAAATGTCTGAGGAATATCTCAAAAATTTCACTTCAGTATACACAATATATATGAAATATAAAATAAAAAATTCCAGTTCATGCATACAATAAATTTTTTTTAAAAAAAGACACAAATTAAGAAATATAATACATGAATAAATGACATTTCGAAAAGTTTCACTAGTGCTTTGTATATTCACATGTAAACACAATTTCTTAAAGTATCAGAATTAAAAAGTTGATTTAAATATTACATAAATGATATCCAAAAGAAGAAAACTGTTTTTATGTTTTTAAACATGAACTTTATGTAATTTAATGTGCCTAACAAGCTTTACAGGTAACGACAAAAATCATCCCGTATCATCACATATATTTGTGTACTTTTTCTCAGAAACTGTTAAATATTAAGACTTCTGCTTTAGTCTGAATATTAATTAGACTTTAATATTTATGCTGAAGTGAGATATTTCAAATATAATGATAAATTTTTTCAAAACCATGCAACATAAAAATATTACTATGAATTTCTTGAAAATTTTCATTTTCTTTCTACAATAAATGCTTTATAATAAATTATTTTGGGAAAATTTATAAAGGCACACTTCAGTGTACATGGTTATGTTCAGTGTACATATGAGTTATGTTTTACTGAAATTTTATGAGCATCCTTGCATTATTTTCTGAGAAAAAAGAACATAAATTTTTATAAACAAACTTTTTGAAAAATGCATTTTTAACATGAAATGTCACTTTATCACAAAAATTATGACTTCCAACATGTATTTGCCACATTTTATTCAACATTAGCATCAAGTCAATATATTTTAAGTAAAAAAAGCATCAAAAATGTTTTTTAAATTGTCAGAAAATACATACATAACATTTTTCAGTTTTTGTTTAACGAGATATTTTGTAAAATTTACATCTATTATCACAAAATCGCTATAAATTTTAGAAGAATTTGTAGCATTTATGTATTACAAATATCAAAGTAGAGCAAATATCATCATAAATATAATGTGAAAAAATTTATCTACATGGTTTTGGTGTGCATTTGAAAAAACATGATTTTACGTCATTTCGAAAGTTTTCATATGTGTTCTGTGTGTTCACATGCAAACATAAGTTTTTAAGACTTTTAAATTTCAAAAGTTTCTCTAAACTGTACACATGATTTCTTAAACAGCAAAAATAAAACTGTTTTTATGTTTTTAAACATGATATTTAGGTATTTTTATGTATTTAACCATCTTCTTGCAACGACAAATGGTATTACACATCTGAATTTTTGAATGTACAATTCATTCAGAAACTTTTGAATATTTAAGTTTAAAAACTTGTCTGTACAGTAACATTTATATTTATACTGAAGTGATATTTTTTTTTTTTTTAAATTAGTTTTTTTTAAAAACAGACATTTATTTATCATCAATGAATTTATTCAAATTTGTTTGTTTTTTGACACATGTGCTCTAAGCTAAATGTTTTTTTTTTGTTGTAATATTTTCAAAATATCACTTCAGTATCCACAAGAATGCATAAGGAATATATAATGTAAATTTTTAGCTTTTTTTTCTTCACATACAGTAAATTTAGAAAATTTTTATTTTTTTAAAAAGTAATTTTAAAATTATAAATTATGAAAATAGTAGTTTTGAAAAAAATCATACCTTGTGAAAGTAAATATTTAATAAGAAATAATACTTTAAAACTCTTGGAAGCATGTTGTAACTCGAAATTCCGCCACCAAACTAATACAGTTAATCGAACAGTCAACTGTTATCTAAAGTTAATTGCGTTTGAATAAACAAAAAGAAGGCTTTGCAATTGTTTCAGGATATTTAAAAGGCAAATATCTGTCAAAAGGGGGCGTGGCCCACCAGTTGATAATTTTTTAAAAGTCATTTTGACATAGTTCTAATTGAAAATATGGCATAAATGTTATATCCCTAGAAAGGTAATGAAATAAAGATTTCAGAAATATCAAAAACTCAAAATCGATCATTCCATGATTTTTACCCTACTGACCTCCCTTAAGTAATTTTTTTTTTTGAAATGTGGAAAAAAAACAATATAGTATACGCTAGACATTTAACCCCTTCCACTTACGTATATATTCGTCTCGTTCAACCAGTACATTAAGTGCCACGAACGTATATATACGTCTTTCCAAAATACTATTCTTTCCTTGGCGCTGCTATCAAGAAAACTATTCCGAAGACTTTGGAATGCGATAATGCGGACAGTGTTTGCGGCAGATTTACTTACTTCAGATAAAATTTGCTTATTCGTGACTTTATATTTTCACCCCCCCCCCCATTACATCCCATACACCCGTATATCTAATTTTTTATAAAATAAAATCAAACTTGATTAGCTTCGTTATTTCATTAGAAATTAGCATTCATGTGAACAATTAAAAGCATTGGAACAAAGTATAAATTTTCCCCACGATACAATATTTTCAATTATTTCAAATTCTTATGACATCAAATTATTTCGGAAAATAATATGTAGTGTTTTCTTTTTTGTTTATTCTGCATTCATTCCAAAATCCAATTACTGATTTTGCAGCACTGCAATTAAATTTCAAAAATTTTAATTCCGTAGAATAACATGACAAATTAACTCATTAACTCTTCCTTTCTCCGTTTTTGCGAAAACAAATATAATACTGTCTTATCCCAAACAATAGACATGTCAGACCGATAGATACAGGGAAGAACGTCGTTTCTCATTTGTCATTACCATCTACAATCTCTGCTTACAAATCTGTTTTCGAGACTGTATGGAATCGATTCGAGGAAGGGACGAAGCTTTTATTTTGCTGTGCCCTCCGCTCCCTCCCGGCGTTGAACATACAGCAGATGTTCAATAAAGATGTCGTCCCACAGAGTCAGATGTCAAACACACACCTTTCTATCACTGCATTTATGTTACTTTGGCATTCACAGAGAAGTAGTTGAAGTGTGCCTTTTTGGCCTAGGGTTTTTTTGCAAATGGAATGGTGAAATTGATTGAAGCTGAAGTTATGTATATGTGTTCTGTTGTGAAGATGTATATGAAACATACATAAAGGCTAGATATTTAATAGTCTTACTGTGTTTTCATTTTAGGTCTTCATTGTGGAAATAAATTAAGAATTGGTCCAGTGAAGAATTTGTACTTTTTTTATAATAAAAAAAAGCCCAAAAATATTTAAAAATTTTTTTGTATTAAAACACATTTTTTAAAAATTATATTTAACATTTTTTTTTTAAAGTTAGTATTTTAAGTACATTTGATTTCTTCCAAATATATTTTGATTGTCGCCCATCCTGTATAGTGGTTAGTTATACCGGAGGTAGTCTAAATAGCCCTTCAGCCGCAAGTCCTCTCGCGAGGTTGGTGGACAGAGAAGAGAGGTGGGAGGTCCCTGACCAACCCCTAGAGTGTTCTCCCTCAAAATTGGGGTGGAATTGAGCCAAAACATACTGTCACCTGTTCAAAGCTACGGATAACGATAAGCGTACATCTAGCCCTTTGCCACGATGAATTTCGTTGACCTCGATCTGACATCGTCAGACAGGTGGCATTAGTAACAACACAATATATTTTGATTAGTAATTTTTCCATCAGAGTCAAAACTCTATAAAAAATTTTACAGTCTTTTATTTCTTTATAGTTCATTCATACCATATGTTCTCAAAGTGGTTTCTACGAACCCTTGGAGGTCCTTGTGACTGCTGAGGAGCTTCGTGGCAATTTAATTAATTATGGGTACGCATGATCAACATATGAAAGTTCGCGAAGAATTTGATATAAAGCAAAATATTTGGGACACATTTCTATAAAGAGCTTAAGGTAGCCGACTACCCTAAAAGTCTGAATTTAGCCAAAAATTGACTATTTCTTTATGATTTTATTTTATACCCCATCTTATTAACTTTTTAAAAATACCAATTTTATCATTTTCCGTTCACTAGAACAAAAACTACAAGTGTTTTAGTAAAAGCAGATGCGATTACTTTAAGCAAGGTGTCATACTTTAAAACGCGTTTTAATCGAAATATGTTGGTTTTTTTTTAAAATACTCAAACGGGGGCCAGTGATTGCTCAAAAAGTTTTGAAAATAATTAACTGAAATTTTTTCTGTAAGTTCTGTATAATAGTAGAAGTGTTTAACTTTCAGATTTATCAATCACCGTTTTATTACAAAATTTATAGTCCCTTAAGTTAATATAATCACTGTTTTTTAAGCAATTTCATATAATAACTGATATAACGTGCTCTAGTTTTAGTAAAAAAGAAAATATCTCAAATCCTTTAGGTCATTTCTAAACTAAATAACATAGCAACACATTAGAATGAAAAAATTGAAAATTTGCTCTTAAGCCTTTTGTACACCGCGTTGGTGTTATTTTTTGTAAATGTTTACCTATTTTTTCCCATTTAATAATAATAATTTCTTTTTCTCAACTTAATTATAGCATATTTTTCTTAAATTGTACTGAACAAATTTAAAAATAACAAAAAGATCCCCATATCTCCATGTTTTTTTAAAAAAAGTTGTAGCAACCAGTCAGATACCTAAATAACAAAGGAACTTCGTTACATTTGAATGAAATGTCGCAAACCATCAATCAATTTTGTCTTTTTCTAAATCAAACAAATTTTCTACACAATTCTTTAATAAGGGGTAAGGACAATTTTATTTATCTCTTATCCTTATGCATAGAACGTCGATTCAGGTCGGTCCGGGTTCAAGCAAAGCTGTAAACAAACTCTTCAAATGAAAATATATAGACAAGAAGCCTGTATTTTTAAATTAATTCTAAATTGGACGTAATACTGCAACTACACTACACGGATATACAGAACATTAATTAATAAAAGTTAGATTACTTACTACAGTCTAAAATTACTACAGCTTAAAATTACTACATAGCATTTCGGTATATCTTTTTTTTTACTTCTGATATAAAAACAAAGAGAAATAGTTCTCAGGCGCTTGCGTGGATTCAGAGTTGTTTTACCAGACGCAATATGAAATGTACGTACCACAGGTTAATTTCTATGTTTTAAACCATGCAAAACAATTTTTAACTTGTACTTCAAATAAATACGCAGAATAAACACGGCACTATATATGAAAGCTTTTACAAAATAAAAATAAACTCATATTTCTTTAAGGAATGATGCACAATTACCAATTATAAAATCAGTTCTTAAATAGTAATGACAAACCGTAAATTTTAAATTGAAAAGGGGGGAAATGAAGCAAAAGGTTGGATTTGAACGAGATAGCATTAGAGTGAATGTATGCAAGCTGAATTGTCCGTTGTGTATTGCATCATAAAAGTGAATAATATTTGGAAACAATAGAACACATATTGTACTTTAACCGCTTTTGAGCTGTTTCATACAATCATTCTACCAAAATTTACACCCAATTAGCCAGATTTTTTTTCAATATCTTTTCATTCTGAAAGAATATTGAAACAAAATCGGATTTTTCTAAGAATTGATTCAGTTGAGATTATGAGATAGAAACGAATATAACTTAGCTAAAACGCTTTGAAATAGCAGCAGTTGTATCACAAAATCCTCCTCCAATCTTAATCAGCCAAACATTGTTTAAATAAAATTATATAGTTGGTACTTCCAATTATTTACACTTGTCGAAAAAAAAACTGATCAGCGTTCTTGGATCAGTTCTCCCAAGGCTCGTTTTAAGGAATCGAAATCACAAAAGTCCACTTCAGAAGCGTAGAGTTGTGTTACATGTATTCCATCATATGAGATACACTTTATTCAAGTTTCTGATTCTTTTTTTTTTTTTGCTAAATAAGCGGTAGTTGACTTAGATGTGTGACTGGAGGCTTTGTCCATATATAGCTCAATTATATGAATGTCCTTTCCTTAAAATGTTGGAATTTTTTCTTCAAAATTCGGTTATAATATATTCTGATGATGGTAAAGTGAATTAATTTTGGTTTTACTAGAGACTTTTTTTGATTTATAATTTGTTTTTGTAATTAAATCCTGCAACCACCATGAATACTTTTGGGAACTTCACTGTAAAGTGATGGAGCCATTCCCGTCTGTTAAGCAATAGATAATTGAACTTCTTTTGCTACAATCACTTAAATATACCCATACCTCATCGAGTGTTGCTACAAATTTCCATTTTTCAGCAGCTAGGTCTTTTTTACATAATTTCTTACAATTTGAATTTATTTCATCAATATGTTTTGAAAAAGAAGACAAAATTTAGGTTTAAACATCTGTTTTAACTTTAAATCTTTATGAATGATTTTAATTACGATTTTGGAAGGCATTCCTAGTTTCAATGCAGTGAATCTTGGAGTCGTCGGCGGATTTCCTTTTAGGATCAGAGAATTCTTTTTCTTCATAGTTGCTTGCGTTTGAACAATCTTAGAATGAGGCTTCGTGGTCCTGTTTTTTTTTTTTTTTTTACTTCCAGCTATAAGTTTTTTCACTTTCAAATTAATTATATTATAAATACCTTTGATTGAAATGTAATAACCAAGATTTCTACACCGCTTTTTAATTTGTTCATACGGATATTTCTCCTTGGAAAATGTAATTATTCAACTTTCGAGTCATGTATCATTTTTAGGAGTCATGTTTAAAATAAATCTTTTATTTCACATTCCATTGAGAAGAAAACCTTAGCAAGCGATTACTCTGAAGTTGCCAAATTTTTATCTCAAAATGCAAACGAGAAAATGAATTACAAAATTGTTTCCACAAAGTGTGAATGACCTTCTGTATATATAATTCTGTTTTAAGAATATATTCTTTTCATTATACAAATATATTAATTGTAATATTTTGCATTAATGGGGGGAAAACAATCCTATACTTTCAAAATATTCACCTTTATGAGAAATACATCTACAATTAAAATATTTTTCTAAGAATTTTGCACAGAGCCTTACTAGGGTTTCTGAAAGACTCACAATCGTTTTGTATTTACTATCAACTAAAAAAACAACCGTTTTTTTCTGTTAAAATTTATCTACCCTTATATATTTCATATGAATTAATCCATTTCCAAATTATGCACTTCAAAAATTCAAGTTCAAGGTCCAAGAGTTAATAATATAATAATACTATAAGCAAACATTTTATAATATTATAATAATATAAGGAATATTAATATGCCTTCTATTATAAAAATATAAGCAAATTATTAGAATAGAAACACCTTTCATAAAATGTGGTTTTGAAATTACAACATTCCTTCTTTTTTGCCAATTAAATTGCATTTAAATTATTTTCCCAGAAACAATATTTTTAAAACAGCAGTAACCTCATAACTGCCACTAAGACATAAGCAAATCGCTCCCCAGTGAATTTTTTTTTTTACAAAGGCGTGCGTATTTGGTGTATTGCGGGGGAAGGGGGGAGAAAAGGCATAAATAAGATTTTTTTTTGTTTTGAAATAAGTAAATCCTCTTTATAAAATGGCTTTACAAATCCTTCGGACTTGTTTTTCTAATAGCAGAGCAAAGAAAAGGATCGTATTTCGAAAATACGTATATATACGTCCGAGCCACTTGTGGTGACCTGTAGCCACCCCTTGCACTAATACCTTCCTGTCTATCTGAAAACTCAGCTGGATGTGTAGGCGGACTTAAATGATCAAAAGACATAATTCCAATTCAAACTGCTTTATTGATGCTTGACAGTATATAACATCAGACACAACACAATTCTAGTTAAGATAAATAATCGAGAGTGGAGTAATGAAGTGAGGTATCAATACTAGCGGATAAATACATAATTTGAACTGAATCTAGGAAATCTTAAATGCGCACAATTACAACTACACCGCACGATAATAATCTGATTTTCTTAATCAAAGTCAGTGACCTTATATTTTACTGCGGCGGTTCCTTCGTGACGACTTCAGGCACTTTATATGGCTGGAAGAATTGGTGAAGACTCCACGCTCCATAATAATGAATTTCACTATTTTAAATCCGTTCGCGTACATCAACACGTATCAGGTTCGCTTCACTTGTCAACAACTACGTGTCTATTTCTCGATCTTTAATTCACTTGACTTCTCACTTCCTCCTACTTAGCTTCTTAACTCGCTAAAACCGAATTTATATAATATATCTTATTTACATAAATCACGCCTGGCTCTCGGTGAAGATTGGTTGAAATAAATAAATTGTTTTAAGGAAAAAAGAAGAAGTTAGTGAAAGACCGTATAGATCCGTCACACACTCAGCGAGCCAGTTGAGCGGGACGGATATATATGATTGTGGCAGATAAAATGTTAAATGTGTATTTTATATTCTAATTCAAGTGACATTAAATATCTTAAAAATTACTCAAGTATACATCCCCCCCCCCAAAACTACGGTACCTAACATTGTCGTTGGCTAAAGAGCTTACAGTGCTTTAAATAAAATGAATTATCAGCAATTTAAAAATATCTCAAATAAATTAAACAAAAAACATGTATGTATTTCAATAATTCAATTTCTTCCTAGGAAACATTCCTAAATCCAATTTCCAAAATAATCTTTTTGGACGAAAAACCTATATATAGATTATTTGTACTTAGGGAGGGGGCCAAACAAGTCCAAGCTGAACGATGAACGTAATTCGAATCCTTCTTAATGTTATTGGTGTAACATTAGCAATAATACCAATAAAGGGAAATCCATCAGGACAGCAAACACAATACATTCTGATCAAGTTCCTGGTTGAAAGATTGAATGAACCCTAACTGCCCGCACTAACTGCCGGACAGAATCTGGGTCGGGAGTGATTTCTTTCCGTCATCATCCCCTTTTAATAGAGAATGAGGGGTGATTGATAACGCCATCGCTCCCGAGTGATATATAGCCCCTAGGAATGATCACCGCTAATGTATCACGTTTTCTTGTTGGCTCGCACGAAGAAATTGCTTCCGAAAGATCCAGTGTAAGAGGATGAAAGGAAGTTAAGAAAAAGAAAAACTTTTAGTTAGGGGAATGTTCATCTAAAAATAAGTTCTTGATTTTAGAAAAAGAAAGTTTAAGAATGTGCAAGCATTTGCCAATTGTTTTACAGAATTCAAATTCCAGGGGGAAAAAGAAGTAGAATGTTCGAAAATTTGGAATCCATAAAATTCAATGAACAGAATAATGGCCAATGGTCGAATTCTAGACGTCTGTAAATGTATATTTTTCTGCAGTTAAATGTGTTACCAACAAATGTTAATCATAGTTGCTATTAATGGATTCATTGATTTTGAACTTGGTATTGAATATTTTCGCGTTAATTAATAAATAAATAAAAACCACACGATTTATATATGTTACCGTTAAAGTGTACAATTCAGTTATTCCATAGAATAATTAGGTATTTCATGAAATAAATAGACAAGTCAGTTAAAGTATATAATAGATGAAAAATTTCATACTTTAATTAGTTATTCTATGAAATAACTAAGGATAGACCGTTAAAGTGAAAACTAAACAATTTCAAAGATGCTTTACAAATTAATTGATCCTAAATAGCTAAAATTTCTCGAAAAATACATTTTATCTCTTTTGCGGATGAATAATTGATAAATAATAAGAGAAAGCAGATAATATAATTTGTTATTGCTCATATTGCTAACATTAGTTAAACAGAAATGGGAAAAAAGATTATGTTGCAAAAATAGATTATATTGAAATATTATAAGCAAAAATACATGCTGCGAAAAAAATATATTACTTCATAAGCACATTGTGTAAACAAAATGTCAGAGAATATTAATTTAAATTTCGTAAGATACCTTTATTTTACTTTTCATTATTTATTTGAGCAAGGATTGGATTCCTTTCATTATTTTTTTTAAATAAGCACACTTTTTACTTTTACACATTTTTTTTTACACAGACACTTTTTAAATCCTTGTTCAGTGCCACAACTTGGAGCTGTTGCAACAAATCGAAGCATTGTGTCAATATTTGAAACTTCTGAAATGAAAATTAATTCTCATTGACATATACTGAACTGATATCTAAAGTACAATTGTTTTATTCGGCCATCTCTACTTCCTAATCGGAAAATTCCTTCCCGAAGCAGCTAGAACCGGTTCAAAGAACTTAAGAGACCTGCATTTCACACTTTAACCATCATGTAATCGTTATTCTATATAATACCTAGTAAAATCATAGAATTCAATAATTTTATATACTTTAACTGACTTGTCTGGTTATTTCATGAAATACTTATTAATACGATAAAATAATGGATTTCACACTTTAACGATAGCATATATACACAATTAACTACACTTGTGAAACCTATACATTATTTGCAATGATTCAAACACATCATTTGGATTGTAGATTAAAATGTACAAAAAGGACCAATAAATTAAAACTTTCTGTTTAAAACTGATACTAGTACAATACAAATAACACAATATTTGAGCAATTTAACATATTATTTATGGAGCTTTTTTGTAAGCTATACGTACCCTTTTTCAAAACTTTTTTTTTGGAGGCCGTAAGAGTAAAAATAATTTGGTTTATATATTCAGATTATAGTAATAAACTTATCTAGAAAATATAAAGTCAATTTGTCAAGCCCTTGTTTTACAATTTTTAAAATATTAAACATTTTGGAAGTTTTTAAAATTTTTTATAAAGTGCTAATTTTTTTAAAAATTTTAATGATTTGGATTTATGTTTCTAAAAATAATTGGAAACAAAAGTTAGCTAGGAGTTTAAAATATAATTCCTTGTTGAATTTTAATAATTATTTTTATAGCTAAACTTGGAAAAACACAATTTTTTAAATATTAATTTTAAGATTTTTAAAAAAAAAATAACTGCAGCTCCAGCTCTAAATCCACACAAACTTTTAAAGAACATGTATTAGGGAGTATCTACAAAAATTCAAGACTCTATATTGATCAATAAAAAAAGCTTAGGTATTAAAAAACACTATCATCTTTAAAATTAAAAGTGATAAAAACGCATTTAAAGTTTGTAAATAAATATAAATAAAACTGAAAATGTCTTCAAAGCTCTAATTTTTATTATGTTATTTTCCAACATAAATTCTAGATGAAAATACAATTTTTATTGATTTATGACTGAAAAACGTTTTTTTTAAATTCAAAGTATGTTTTTGCATTATTTTGATAGCATTTGTTACAACGACATATTATTCAGCTATATCTTAGCATAATATTTTTACAAAAGTTTAAACATAAATATTTGTACACAAAATAATAATGATATAAATTTACTTAAGCTAGAAATCAGCCCAAGTTTTTTAAATAATATCTAATTTTTTCTCAGTTTTAAATCCGGGAATTTTAGAAAGTTTAAGTTTTTGTTGCGTGACTTTGAAATACTGCATTGTAATACTACAATATGTTTACTATAATGTATCTGAGGACATCATGGAAATATTCAGTGCAAATCAAAATTTCGTTTCGATATATTTGTTATTTTTATGATTTCATTTTTAGGCCTTCATTTCTTATCAAATCTAGTTTTCAATTAATCTCCTTTCCAAACGACAAGTCTTTTTTTTTTTTTGCTTGCAGTACGGATAATAGAACATGGGGCAATGGTGATGATCTTTTGTCAGGACTAAGCATTCTTTTCGTGCTATTTGTTTCGATATTAATCACTCATCATTCTATATTAAATAAGAGAAAGGGGACAAAAAATAATTTTCGATCCAGATTCTATCTTCGCATTTAGTATCCCGTTAGGATCGACTCGATCCATCATTTGGAAAAAAGTCAAAATTATGGTTTGCTTTGTTGATGTATTTATTGACGTTATTGCTTTTATTACTACGCCAACAATACTAAGAAAAACTCGAAATATAATCATTTTTCATCCTTAGATTTGTTTATTTTGCCTTTGGAAGAAAAAAGATGTGGAAATATTGCTAGAGAGAAATGATTAATAATATGTGTTATATATTTATTTTGGTTCTCTCTTTTAAAAGATAACTATTTTTGTTGTGATAATAAAAAAAAAAATTAAATCTAATTCTGAACAAAAATGTTAAATATTCATTTTTTACTTCCCATTTTTTTTAATACCAATGCATTGGTGGTGTACACAGGAAATTTCTAAAGGGGGGGGAGGCCCAGGTTCGAAAGTCCACCATTCTCGTATCATGCTCCAATGCGCCACCCAACATATTCTTTTGATTTTGTCCATTTTGGGGAACAAAAAACAGTAAAATATTAATTGTTGAATAAATAATTAGCTTTAATTATTAATAACAAATACTGAATGATTTGAACTAGGTTGCGCAACAGCCCATGAGGAATAAGAGTTACAGTGTCAATCTCAGTTTACGTGACTTAAGGCGCTGGGGTGCATGAGCAGATGCTTCGATCAAGTGGTCAGTCTAACATGAAACCCCCAGTGTTCAGTTTCCAAGTCAACTTGGTACTCATTTATCGATAAACTGAAGGGATGAAAGGCTGAATCGACCTTGCTAAGCCCGGGACTTGAACCCCGGACCTGTGGTACTTAATTAAATTTTACGTACTATATACATAGCATTATAATCAATCCAAAAAAATCACGGACTTTGGAGGGATCTGGACCCGGCTATTCCCCCTTTGCTATTCCCCATTTTAATACTTTTCCCTTGGTAATAATATACAGTGTACTACTTTTATGAAAATATCTAAAAGGGCCTTTTGAGATATAGGAATGTTCATTTTATATAAGGATTGTGTTTCTGAATTCAATTAAACCCCATATCTTATTAAAACTTTAAAGCTGTAAAACTAAATCAATATGTTAATTTGAACTTGTCTTTGTAATTTACATCCACATTGTAGTCACTGAATAAAATTGGTGCTCTTGTAACTGAGCACAACTGGTAACATTGGTTGCTGCTATGTGTTAGAGTGATAGAAAATGTCCAATTTTGAACCCAGAGCATGTGTTGGAACAGTGCTCTCCAATCTTTTTATCGCCTTGGACGGGTGAACTGGTCATTGGTTATTTTACCTCAGCTCGCTGACAGGGGATGGGATGTTGATTTTTATAACATTAGAATGTTGTACAAATCCGAGAAATACACAATGGTAAATAAAACGGAAATTTGTGGGGGAGCAAAAGCATATCGAAAATAAAAGATTATTTTTTTTAAAAAAGTTATTTGATTGTAATTAATTTAAAATATTCATTACTTATTCGTAACATATACAAAATTTAATACTTATCTTGATCATCTGTATGGTATTTAATTAAGGTCGTATTGTACCTGGACGTCAAAATACATTATTATTACAGTCAATACAATGTAATTGTTTAGGGAAGGCGAGGATATTCTGATTGAAAATTGGATCGCAAAAACTGGACGTTTGAGAAGCATTGCCTTAAAACCAAGACTGTCCTCCTCTTAAAAAAACATCCTAATCTCCTTTCTGTGAAATGAATCTGTTCTACACCATTATCTTATGAGCAAATATATATATATATAGCAAAAAATGGAACCCTAATTAATTTTTTTCTACGATGCAATGTTATTGATAAAATAAACATTCAATAGTTTTTGTATTTCGTTTTTGTTTTGGAAGTAGTAGAGAAATAAGGTGATAAGAAATCGTGTATCTGACAACTTTCCTCAAAGGACATCATTGCCAACATCTGTCGTGCATACAGAAAAGAGTGTGTGGAAAAGTAAATATATTTTCCTCTACTCACAAATCGATTGCACACAGTCGAATAAACAGATTTATTCCACGGGAATGCAGATGGCAGTGGCAAATGAGAAATAAGATTTCTCCAATATCTATCCGTATGACATTCCCATTTCATGTGATAAGTTCGACGATTTGTTACCTTCTGGGAAATAGTATTGAGAAACCTTTCATTCCTTATGGCGAAATGAGAAGACTTAATTTGGTATATGTGAATGTCTCTTGCTAAAGTTTGTAACAGTGTGTTGAGTTTTAAAATGTGTTATTTGCTGTAATTGCATTATCTCTCAAATTTCACAAAACCAATCGTGAGTCTTCGTTTTTGTTTCCTTGTACAGTTGACTCTCGATAATTCGAAGTTTGAAGGACCAGCGAAAACACTTCGAATTATCAAGAGTTCAAATAATCAAGAGGGTAGAAAAATACTCCCAAAATACACGAAGGGAATTTTTCTTCTAACACATTTGAATTTTAAACTATGTAATAAAACAACATTTGATGTACAAAATTATTTTAAAGTATTTTTTAAAAATACATGTTATGCAGTATAAATATTACACAGATGTTAACAGTCCTGTATTAAAAGGATACATTTATGTATTTAAAACAATTATTAACAGAATACACACTGTACATAATTAATCTTTTATGGCGAAAAAGTTTGTTATTGTTATCTTTAAAATTGGCTTAATCTGTTATCGGTTCTCTCAGACACTATCTCCAACACCATTGGTTTTCCAAGTTAGGCCCATGGTTCAGTCTGGCCCATGCCCTATTGGATGCCACATGTCATAAGTCCCACAGATGAATCATAAATCTTCATGTCATTCCGAAGCAAGATACAAAATCCGACACATCTCTTCTTCACAATAGCGGGCTATCCTTTCTGAACATATGTGTAGCGAGGCAACGTGTTAAACGAAATTTATGGACGACTACAACAAGTGAGGCTGGTCTATTGTCCGCTTGAAGAAAGAAAGTAATAAAGAAGGGAAACACAAGGAAGGGATGACAGGCAGATTGTCATCAAAAGGGATAAGATACAGGAAAAACACGCAGGGACAATGCAACACAATACATGTAAGCTCCAACCTGTTTGTTACAGAACTCTACATGGAAGTGAGTGTTCGAATTGTCGAGAGCTGTTTAAGATAACTTCGAATTATCACGTGTTGTAGCTTGGCCAAATACATATTTTACTTCGAAATAGTGAATGTACCAAAACGTATTGTTTTAGTTCGACTTGTGTTTGAAGTATTGTTAATTCGACTCAGCGGGAGTCAAATGTATTTGAAATTTGGGTGTCTTATCGAGGTAGCCAAAAGGTGGACAAGAGCTCGTGACCAGCGATGTCAATAGCGGGATGGAGACCCTACTACAGTGATTCTTAACCATTTTTTGGTGCGGTACACCTTTAACAATTTCAAACTTTGGCGTTACACTAACAATATATTTTTCCCAATGGGGCTGCGTTTTATCAACTTAGCCATTACAGAAATGGTAATCTTCTTAACTTATGAACAATTTCGTTGTGGCACCATCTACTGGCGGCTTCGCTACCAAATTTGGACACTTGAATTTTTTAATTCAAGCACTCGTCAGATGCTAAATATTGCAGTGATTTAATTTTTCCGAATATACCAGAGCCAAATTGATACTTAAGGGATCTTTTAGTAACAATAAAATAAATTAAAGAGAATTTTACTTATCTGTAATCCATCTATCCCAGAAAGCAGAAATTAACTATACCACGAATACTCTTAGTTTATTTCTATGAAGTAACCGAATGACTCGGTTATGGATTTTATTTTTCCCCAGAGTATAATTAACAATTTTAAAAATATTTGGTGGCACACTTCAAGAATTGGGAGGCAAGCAAAACTGCCGCAACACAGTAGTTGAGAATCTTAGTGCTGCCGAAGACTCACTATGTAGAGAGGCTGAAAGTGACGTGGAAGTTAGGATAGAATGCGAACTCAGGGGTCGTCCTCGTCACTTGAGCGAGGTTCATCGCTAATAACCCACTTGTTGCTCATTCAATGGGACGTAAAAAAAATGTCAAAGTTGAAAATGTATCCTTCCAATCATTTCATGTGAATTCTATGTGTTTGCACGCTCGCGTGCATGCAAGCCGTTTACTTGAAAAGTAGTCCGCATTTTTAGGTGTTTAATTATTGACTTTTAGTAACATATCTCTATTGCCCTTCGAATTTTTTTCATTAAACCTGATGTGAACAAGTTTTCCAATTTAATGAAAATGAAAATCAAAATACCGGTTTTAAATTTTACTAACATTTTGCAGTGACAAGCTTTAAATAATGCACCCATTTTTCACACCCTTAAAAATTTTTAAAAATATTTCGTGCCAATGTTAAAAGGACTCTAGTTATTGAAAACGAGTAAATGTGTGTATTTTATTGAATATTTGTTTCTGTTGCATACTTCGAGAATAAATTTGTTTGCTAAATGTTTTGTTAAATATATTGTAATAACGTTTTATAACACAGAATAAAACTTTTCAATCGCAGTATCGTATGATATTTAGAATATTTTGTAACGATTATATTGCAAAATTGCTTTCTGTAAAATCATAACTTATATTTAATAACAAATTAAATTTAATTGTATGAGGCTCAAATACGAATAATACTTTAATAAATCTTTCGGAAATAATGTGACTTGTTTCAATTAAATAGGCTTCACATTCATATTTTTTGCATAATTTATGTTTTTCTAAGTTTCAAAACTTTATTTCTTTAAGATTGAATAATTTAAAAATACTGTAATTAAAGTGCGAATGATTAAAGAATGAAAGATTAAGCTAAATAATATATTATCGAAAGATAAATAAAATCCAATACGTTTAATTTCAAGCAACGTATATAACAAATATATTAATGAAAGACATTAAAGTAGATTTAAGTTTTTGCCTGCCCTTATAACGAACTCTTGAATTGCCTAGAATTTTATATACATAAATCCAAGTACAAATTTTAATATTTCAAATTCTTATTGATTACATATGTATACCAACATTCCAATACTTAACCTTGCTTACACAAATCAAATCAAGATAATTGTTTTCTGCTTTATTTTTTTTAAGAATTATTGTTTCTAAACTACACTTTAAATACACAGAAAAACATTCAAATAATCTATTATGATACATTTTATGAAACAATGGAAAGGTATAAATGTTCTTGATTAAATTGATTGGATATTCCAGTAAATTACTACATATTAATATCAAAATAAAATTTATTTCTGGTAGAACCATCAAAAAATTAATTGGCTATATTTATAATGACGTTGCATTCAATATCTGATTATAGAAGATGTAGTGGAATTGGAAAGGTATCGATTTTCGAAATCGTTGTTTTGAAAAGGCGTATAAATTAAAAGTGTTTTTAGATATTTAATGTATATTGAATTAAAATACACTTATAAAAGTGTTTTGAAAATATTATTACAAGAAAAAAATCGTTTATATACAATTTTTTACGAAAAATTTCCTAGATATTTTTGTTAGTTATGGCTAAAATTTTTCGGTTGTCCATCCCGTATAGTGGTTGGTGACGCTGACTGTGCCGTAGTTCCTGGGTTCGCATCCCGGAGAACACATGGATGTTTATAAATGTATAGTGCCCTTGCGGCATGGGGGTATTTTAAACAGAGCCGTCGAGCTGCAAGTTCTCTCGTGGAGTTGGGGGAAGAAAAAGAGAGATGGGAGGCCCCTGACCCATCCCCAGAGTGTTCTTCCTCAAAATTGGGGTGGGACCGAGCTAAATCGTTTTGTCACCTGTATGGTTCTCAAGGCTACGGCGAACAACAGACGTACATCTAGCCCCTTTCCATGATGAATTTCGTGGGCCTGTATCTGACGCAGTCGATATCAGGAGGCATAAGAAACAACAACCACAAAATATTTCTACAGAATCTCCTGAAATAGGATTTTTGGAATGTAGAAATGTATAATTTAGAAGTGGGTTTATTCATATTCTTATACAGCAGATTAGAAAAGATTTAGCCCATCCGGTATATTGGTAAGCGATGCTGATTACTGTGCTGTAGGGCCTGGGTTAAAATCCGGAGAAGGCATGGACCTTTGTAAATGTATAGTGCCTTTGTGGCAGGGGGTTACTCTAAATGGCTGTTGAACCGCAAGTCTTCTCTCGAAGTTGGTGGAAGGGAAAGAGAGATAAAAGACCCCTGACAACATCCTGGGTGTTCACCCTCAAAAGTAGGGTGGAACATAGCCAAATCGTATTGTCACCTGTATGGTGCTCAATGTTACGGCTAACGACAGACATACATCTACAGACATACATCAGACATACATCTTTGCCGTGATGAATTTCGTGGGGCTTGATCTGACATCGTCAGAGAGGTGGCATTAGTTAAAACAACAACAGAAAATATTTACGACACACCGATGGTTATTATTTGAATTGATAATAACTGTGATAATACCGTAGATTTTTTAAAAATTTTTAGTTCAAGCTCTGTAAAAAAGTTTTATTGCTATATGTATATAGCCAGAATATAACTTTTATAGTAGCATGAAATAGTTTCTTAAAACATGTCATTTTTTTTTTCATTTTTCGCCAAAAAAATTACAATTAAATAATTTTTTTTCGTGTAAAAATATTCTTAAAATAGTTTTATATATATTAATATTCTAGTTCCACCGTCATTAAATATTAAAGAAAAGATATTCTTCTATACGCGCTTTTGCAAAATCACGGTTTTGAAAGTGTAGTCAGATATTATAAATAAAATAATTATCTGATAAAACATAAACCGAGAAATTTACGCACTTTGCACTGAATAGCCACAAAGTCTATGCATTTAGAAAAATAATAGGAATGTATTCTCTTATTATAACAAACGAGTTTGTCAAATATTTGCAAAGGTATAATAAACAAAAACAGTAAACTTTTAACACCCGTCCGAAGTGATCCTCCATCGATTCGTAAACAGACAGACAGGCAGACGCGAAAAAAATAAAACCTCCCGAAGAACTCAAAATAAATTTGAGAAGTTCCCGAAGAAGATCTCTAGCCGAAAAGTGATAAACGAGAACCGTATTTCCGTCGAACTTTTCAAATCCCTTGGCTTTTCAAAGAAGTGTCTGAAAACTGAACAGCGAACCAGGTGCACCGCTGCCAACTTGAGGAAGAAATAGGCGCAGGTTTATCGTGAAATATGCATGGGATCAAGCTTTGAAGGAAAACCACAGGTTCTCTGCCCTGTACAGTGATTTGTCTTTCCCACTGATTGCAAAATCGTGTCTTCTGTTTATTTTAAAGGAAAACTTTAATAGAAGGGGGAAATGTACGAGTAAACATCTATTAAGCTTTTTCATTAATATCTGAATCATGACCTATATAAGGATTTTGTTAAAGCATTTTTTTGGAGAATTTTTTATTAAAATTTCGTATTACCACAGTTTGTGGATAATATACAGTGAAAATACTTAGTGAGATGTTTCAAATATTGAAAATTTTTTGTTTTGTTTTGATATTGAGTCATTTGTTGTCAAGAAATGTATTAAATAACTGTCTAATGTTGGAGTTAAAATTTTGAATTCATCTAGTAGATGGAATAATAAATCTACGAGAGAGGTCAAACTGTGAAATGAACCTTAAAATATTGGAGGAATAACATTTCACAGAACATTCTTATGCCAACTTTTTTTATGAAGTGTTTTATATCACGTTTAGTTCCAAATTTGTTCAATGCTAAGAATTAATTTCAATGTTTCTAAACAAAAGATGTTAAAAAATTTCTTATTTGCATATTTTTAAAAAAAAACTGGATTTTTTTTTTAATAAATATATTTGCAATTTTCCCTTTTTAAAAATTTTAAAGCAGTATATTGAAAGTAAAATTATAAAACTTCAGGGTTTCCATTATAAAAGAAATATTGTGTATCATGTCAATCTGGTAAATATATTAATGGTTTAAATTGATTTTTATGAAGTATTTGATATAGTATGAAGTTACTCAGTACTCAGTTAAGTAATAGTTTACATTAAGGTTATATTGTGTTTCATGTCGTTCTTGTAAACTCATACATAGTTTAAATCAGCGTATCTCAAACTGAAGGTGTGCTCCCCTAGGGGGGAGTGATAATCCTACGAGAGGTGTGCGAGCATATCAAAAAGGCAAAAATAAATGATTTATAAAATTGAAAATTTACTGAAAAGAGGCAAAACCAAATACATTCTGACATAATAAGAATAAATTACACATCTTCATTGATATAATATACTTATAAATGCATGAATACTGCAGAATATATTTCATAATTAGATTATCAATAATAAGTTGTAATACCTGTCGGTTCCTGCTTGACTCTGAACCCCCTTGTCTACCTGTAAACCCGGCTAAGTGTGTGGGAGAAACTGAATGATCATCAGACATGATTTCAATCTAATTAATTTATTGTCGCCAAAATATCAATCAGACACAATAACAATCTAAATAAGGTAGGCGATTAAATAGTAGAGCTCGGAGGTGATATCCTATATGACGGGGATACTACTACGGACCCTCGACTGAATCTAAGACGGCTTAAATACGCTCAAATATAACTACGTCGCACACTAATTAGCTAACTTCTAATTAATCAAGCTCACAATACATGCAATTTTTATACATCGGTCCTACACTGGAAACTTGCAGGTGATCTTTATTGGGCTTGATCAATGTCGTTGGATCCACGCTCTGTAATCTTTTTCCTGGATAACTCCAAGATCTCTTACTAATTCCACTTTCGTTCAATCTTCAACTGCCAAACTAACTCGCAGACCTGTGCTAACTCATACTTGCATTAATACATACATTAATACTTATCCAACGTGCGAACACACAAACTCGCGAAAACATAATATATATAATATACTTCATTTACATTATCACGCTTTCTTGGTCGGAAAAAGCTGGTTGAATAAAATTATTTTTCCCAGAATAGTCCCCAAGGTGGTAATATAGTCGCAGATAGAAACGTCACAAAGTTATGAACAAGATTAATAATTACTAGTGACATGGGCTTGTCATATACAAAATTATATACCAAATTTAATACTTATCTGGATAATTTGTACGGTTTATAATTAAAATCGCATTGTAGCTTCAGCATCAATGCACATTATTATTGAATTCAATACATTAATATTGTATGAAGGAGGGTGCGAGATGAAAATTATGATTGAAAATGGGGCCACAAACATTGAAAGTTTGAAAAGCCCTGGTTTAAATCTATTTTTATAATGTATTTGCTATAGTATGAAGTATAAGTTCAATTAATTAATAGTTCACATTAAAATGTACCGCATTCAGTATCAGATTTAATAAAAAAAACTAATGCAATAAATAATTAGGAATAATTCATATATCAAATATATTTTTATGGTTGTTCTCTCAACCAAAATTGCTACCAAAAATGAATCTAGAACGATTTAGCAAATACAACTCAAGTCAGAACAAACTCGTCCTAATGCAATTCAGTTCGTTATATCATAACGTGATGATGTAGATATTCGTCAGATGATACAAATATTCTTTAGGCGCAGTTTTTACATTTGATATCCAAAGACTAGTTACATTTACATTTTTTTCAACATTACAAGTTTGATTAATTTTTGAAAATTTCATAATAGAAAACATTTCTAAAGAACAAATAAATAAAAAAAATTTTGAGACTAAGTTATTAAGACCATGTCGGATTGATACATGAAACAGGGTCGCTTTTCCACTTAGGCACGCTAGGCACCAACCTAGGGTGCAAAAGTCTTGGGGAGCTCAAATCGGGCGAAAAGAGAGAAAAAATTAAAATTACAGTGAATGTTCCAACGCCTAAGAAGTCATGAGAAAAGCATTTCTAATCTTAGGAGGTAAAGACTAAAATGATATCTACAATGAAAAATAAAGAGCTTAACAGTTTGTTGTTGCTATGCACTTAAAATTATATTACATTGGAAATTGATTACAATGATGTCATTAAGGATTTTTCAATGATCAAAGCTCGAGAAGTTCTTTTGTGTACAACAGCGTTTCTCAATTTGTGAGGCATGCCCTTTTAGGGGGAGTGCGACCGTATTGAAAAGTCGAAAACAAAAGATTATTTAAAAAAAATATTAATTTACTGCAAGTAAACCAACAAAATACATTCTGACGTAATAAAAAATAAAATACACATTTACTCTGATATAATACACTTATAAATGTATCCGTCAGTACAATGTATTTTATAATTAATTTAATAATACTAAATTAAGAACAAGTGTGATAAGTAACAGTGGCCTTATGGATTTGTAGTAACACTTATTTTTATAATTTGTACGGTTTATAATTAATACCTTAACTGCCTATTAAAAGTTACGCAATTCGCTCCTCATTGCCACCGTTTTTCACGTAGGCGCGCGTATGTGATATACTGGAGGGGGGGGAGGAATAAATAGCAGATTCTCTGAAATAAGTAAGTCATTCACAAACACACAGCCAATACACACAATCCCTTTTGTTGCATTACAAAGCCTTTGGAATAATTTTATGGATAGCAGTGCACGAAAAAGATAGTATTTTGGAAAGAAGTATATATACATCCAGAAATTTAAAGATTTGGCTGAGCGAGACGTTTATATACGCCAGTGGTGCTTAAGAGGTTGAAGTCGTAATATAGATTAAGCTTCAAATTATAATATTATTGAATTCAATAAATTTTTGTTGTATGGAGTGGGTGGGGGCTACACGATGAAAATAATGATTGAATATTGGTGAGCGAATTTTGAAAGTTTGAGAAGCACTGGTGTACAAATACAATGACAGTGATTCAACAAAGAATAAGGATGTTTTGAAGTAAAAGATAGTAAAGCGATAAGCGATAAATAAGATAATAATTAACATTTTGAAAACAGTTCATACACCGTAATGTATACTCCGTACTATCATTGCAAAATACTTCATTAATTTACTGTACTAATTTAAAAAAAGGTGGGTGGGTGGTCTGTGAAGCTGTAAGGTAAGAAATGAATAAGAGTGGCCAAATTAGCCTAAAAGTAGCTAAGCCAAAAGTCGAGAAGTTGGTTTTCTCCCGATTTTTTTTAAAATTCTTCCTTTCATATGCATTTAATTTCGGTATGTTAATATCATAAAAATATTAGTAATAAAATTTCTAAAGTTTAAAAAATAAACCCAGTCTGACGTGAAAAGACCCAAATACCCTAACAAAATTTTACTCGCTCACAAGTTCAACGAAAGGAGCTTCATAAAAAAACAGTTAACATCAATGAAAAGCATCTTAATTTTTTAAAAAACCTTTTATTAAAGTAAATCTTCCCAAATTTTGAATTTTACTAAATCTTTGAAGCAGAAAAACGAACTAAAAGGAACAAAATTTAATGAGCAACTCCAAATCAACAAAACAAATGAGAAAGAAGATAGCTGGGATTGAAAATCATATTAAAAGTATTGCTGATTGCAGAAATCACTCTTTGAAGAAATATATCTACGAAATTCTTCATTATTATTTTTCCATGTTCGATACTTAGAAAATTCAAACTGTCTAATTTTTTAAAATTTGATGAAATAGTACCTTCGTTGGCTAATAGCATTTATGTAAATTTAATTAAAATATCACTAAAAGATTATTTCAATTGATCAGTGTTGTAAAGATACTCCTTCTCATTCTGTATACCAAGATTGTTTCAAAATTGCATAAATATTAGGCAATATATATTTAAAAGCTGAATTCAATGAAGCAAATGCTTAGGAAGTTTTCTGCTATTTTTCCCCTTAATCATACATATATTCTTTTTTACCTTACCGCTATCCTGCTCCTATTGCAAAAAAGGAAAATTAAAATAAAATTTTCTTTTGGATCATTTATTTTCGAAGACCATTAGAATTACCTTTTGTTACTTCTCCATCCCAATACAGTCACTTCACTAAAATTCTTTTTCTCAAAGCTCTGCATATGTATTCAGAACATTCTGATGAAAGGCTCAAGGTGTAATGAGATTTACTATTTCTGGAAGAAGCTCGTATCGGAGGTAAATTCGGTTTCGTGATTGAAGAGCAGCAGTTTGCTTGAATCTTCGGTATATTTCGAACGAGAAATTCATAACTTCTATGCAAAGTTACAAATAGGTAACTCAGAATGGTACGACATGGTTAAGTGTGCTGGATGATGTTTCACCGTTCGTCTTCATACGTAAAATAAAACTACAATGGAAATATAAGTTTGATTATTTCGAACGCTTTTTGTATAAAGGCAAGGATTCAATTAATGTTGAATAATTTCGTATTTCGTTTTTTTTTTTACATAAATTAGGAAGTTTTCACGTACCATTTTATTGTATTGTATTACCAATTATTTTAGTATCCATTGTAACAATTATGTGATTACAAAGTTGTATTTTATAATTGAAAATGACTCTCAAGTTTTAGAAAATTTACGATTGAATGAAATTTCAAGAATATTAAAAACAAAATTGAATTTTTTTGCTTTTTTTTTATTACGAAAAATAATTAATTAGTCACCCTCTTGATAAAAGAAAAAAAGAAAAATTTCTAAATCAACACAAATAAAAAATTGAGTGGGAAATATACAGATTTAAAAAAAAATAAATTAAAACACACTAATCAAACAATTTACTTTGAGAGTAAAGAACAAACAACATATTTAGTTAACAACAGTTATAAAATCCGTTTCTTTTTAATAGAAGGAAATATTTAACTTCATTTTAATACTTTCAAAACTGTTTCTTACTATCATGTACTCAAAAAGAAAAATGAATTAAATTATATTTTGTTTTCAAGAGGATTCCATTAAACGAGGAAAATAAATATTAAATCTTATCTTGCAGAAATATCTTCCTGTTTTTGATTTTACTGATGTGCATATTACTTACCGATGAGAAGAAATAATAAATATACCAGAAAAACACGAAGCGCTCAGTAAAAGTTTCGCAATTTATTACTGAACGCATTTATTTAGTTTATCTTTACTTTTCTCTAAGAACCAAATTTAATCAATTCTTATCAAGTGGCAATTTAAAATGTTATACATTAAATTGAACTTTATTGGGGATCAAATTGTTTTAAATCAGAAGAAACATGGAAGAGGCTGCATTAAGTAAATATTTGCTTTTATTAACGAATTTGAATTTTTTCTCTTACATTACAGACTACTTCACTATTTAAGGCTTTTGTACGAGTTTATACTCGTTTTAATAGTTGATGTGGTTATTAAAAAAGGCTAACATTATGATGACATGTAATTATTATCATTACGATGGCAATCAAATATTTAATTTTTCTTTGCGTACTTTACTGCAGTTTCTTAAAAAGCAGTGTGATTTTATTATTTATTTTATTAGTACTGAATGAGATGCTAATGCAATGTATACTATAAATTTATATCTCTTAAATGTTGTTAATGTTATTATCTCTTAAATGTTAAAACATGTTGTTAAATATACACGGAATAAGTAAAAATTTGTTTCGAGGAGTATTTGAAAACATTTTAATGAAATGATAGATAATTATTGCACCTTTTAAGGAATATTTATTCTACGAATTTTCGGATTTTTAGCTTAAAATAATATGTTCTAGAAATAGCTCTATTTTTTATAATGCATAGGAAATGCTGATTTTCCTTCGTAAGCAACAGTGGTGGTCAAACTTTGGGAAAATTTTGGATATTTATATGTTTTATTAAATTTACATGCTTATAGAAAATGTTTCCTTTCATACAATACAAAATTGTATGCATCATTTTAATGACAATTTAATCCTAAACCCAATAAAAAAACAAATTCAAATGCTTGAAATACAAAAATATTAAGCCGCAAAAACAATCGATATACATTAGATAGTGATGATAGCAGTTGGGTTATCAAAATTTAGTAGGATAGCCTTTATTTATTATTGCAGCTTCACATCAATGTTCGTCATTGAGTTGATGGTAGTTTAAAACTCTTATTTTGTTATTGCACGTGTCAAGAAACAATTATACTCTCAATTAATTCTTTTTATTTCATGGGAGCCTCAGTCGGACAAGTGTTTTCAAACATTGCGATAAGTTTTCAATAGGATTGAGGCAAGGACTGTTTCCTGGCTAGGCCCGCAGTTCAACGCTCTTTGTACGGAACCACACTTTCAATAATTTTTCTGCGTGGCAAGATGTAGGATCCTAATGAAAAGTAAATTGAACATTATCGGGAAAGAAATTCCTAAGAGAAGGGAGAAGTTTGAGCTCTAGGATTGTGTCAATGTAGTTTCTGGAATTTAATGGGTTTTTCACAATTGCTTGGATGCATTTAGGATGTAGTGTTTCTCCTACATACACATTTTCGAGAAACAAAACCAAATAGCAATATCTTAGATTCATCGCTCCATATAAATTGGGACCACTGATCATCTGTTCAATTTATGTGTTCCTTTGCCCACTGCAGTCTTTTTTGAGCTACTTCAAATTCAGATAAGGCTTTTTGCATGGAGTTCTACTTCTTAAATTAACATTTGCTAAACTTGTTCTTAAACTAACAGAAACATCAGTATTGTTCAGATAACTTCTGATAGCCGTTGATGACATTCCTATATCATGCAGGAGTAGTATTTTTTATCTTCTGTAATCAACAAATGTGGTGTATCTTTTCCGCTTTTTTCCTACTTTGCTTTTTATTAAAAATTTCTCCTGGCATCTTTGGCAAAACTTTCAGTCTTCCGATGTAGTTATTTAACCACCTATCCTTTGATGCAATTTCAACATAGGAAATACCACTTTGTCGTCACGCAATAATCTTACATATCTAAACATTACTAGGCAATATCAATCCTAGGTATTTGAATTTTGTTTTTTGTATTGAATTCCCTATGAAATGACACGTAAGATTTTGCATTTTGTAAAACGTAACATTTTCTTAATCATAGAAATTTTAAAATAAACATAAGAATTTCCAAATGTGTCCAGAATTTTGACCACCACTGTATATTACCTATATTGAAGCCTAATATATTTCTATGGTTAACTGTACAGGTATCTTGACTACAATTTCCCTTGACACAACATAGATGAATTCATAGAAACATTTCATTATCCTTTTCTAATCGTAATGGGCCTGTATAATAATCTGCCTGGGGTATTTCAATAATTCCTTTTATGACCTTTTTAAAATAGGATATATCATACAACTATCCCTCAATAACCCATAGTCTGAGGACATAAGCGATTGAGATGAAAAAGTACCCGTAATAATCACAAAAATGAAATTATATCAATCAGTTCGTCAGTCAAAATGTATTATAACTCTTTCAAAATAACATACAACTTCTATGACGTATGTACACAAAATTTTGAAGATTCGTCCACATTCTGTGCAAATCTTATCGATAAATTCATTTAGAGTAAATAGTTATAGCCGTTTGTAATCGCTATATTCACGTTGAATTATCCTTTATATTAATATCCGAAATTTACGAACTCAGTCACAAGGGAAACACTTTGTGTTTTTAAATACAAATTTAACTAAACAACAACAAAAAAAAGAAAACAAGAATATGTCATTAAAACATAGTAGTCAATGTTTAAATTTTTAAACTGGGTAGGTCGAAGTTTAAAACACTTTGTTGACAATCATTGAAAGTGAAAATTTCACTTTATTAAATTCTAATACATTGGTTATTGAATCGTGCAAGTTCACATTATGTACAAAATTCTATATCGATTCTTAATTACTCTTAAAGTAAAGCTCAATCACAAATTGGCAGCTACATTATTTAAATGACTAAAATTAATTGAATACATAATTTATACCTAGAATAATTTAATACCATTAAAATTACTTGTAATAATCAATCATTATATTATCATTTACAGATTGTAACCCTTACTATATTTTATATCAATTAATAATATCATTGGAGCACAAACCAACCTTAATATTTTTGTCTCAAACCTTAGAAGCAACTCATTCAAAAGCTTTACATTCAACAACATGGATGGTAATTATTTCAGGGCGTACTGAAAATCGGGTAGGAACCATGAAACTACCTTCTCATTCATGTCACATCCATTCCAATATATAATTATGAATTTAATTGCGAAACAACCTCAATTTCGACATTCCTAAGAATTGGCCAGTTTTAAATATTTACACCTCTGTCAAAAGACCCCAATTGTGAAAAGAGATCTATCTAATTAATATTTGCCACCGGTTGTCCCTACACATGGCTGTTACAATGGCTCTCTCAGATATTTATTTCGGCTAATTAATTCATTCTTTGATGCATTTGAAACACGTTTTATGCAGATTGCCGACTTATCCCACGGTTAGTTTTAAAAGTTTTCGCTCTGTTGATCGTCGAGGGCCTTTGTAAGGTATGCTTGGAATGTATTCAAGAGAACTTAGAACTTTTCGGTAATCTTCTGTACGAGTTGGTCTGCAGTTCAATATGATCTTCTAAATAGGAATTTTAGACTTTTCATGCAGTCTACTTGCTCCGATCTTTGAGTATACATTTTGAAGTTGATTGATGTAAAGTTTTACTTGTTTACAAATACAGTGAAAACACTTTATCATAAAACTGAGGGGACTGATTCATTTTTTCATGTTAAAGGATAATATAAAAACGCTCCCATCGATATAACAAAATTATCTTTAATAGAGTACATTTTATTTTCATAAATATGTATACATGCATGCATTTAATAAAAATCAATGAAACAAAAATATTCAAAAGAACTTAATAAAATTTAATACAAAACTATCAAATTTTTTTAAAAAGACAAAAAAAAACATTTATTAAGTTTTTTCGATAAAGTCTGAAATTTTTCTTTGAATTATCCTCTTCAGTATCAAATTGTCACTACATTGTTCCATTTTGTTATTCATTTCACCATTGGAATGTGCGTCTAAGTAACTGAGCATACTTTACCTCATTTTTATGACGTGGAAACAGGAACTGTGCATTAGTCATTTCATTTTCGTCATCGTAATGTGCATCAGTGATATTTCTTGAGTTTAAAGCAAACTCTAAAATGTCTTTTTCTGTCATAATTGAGACTGTACTTGTAACATCATCATATTTTGCAGTGAATTCTTCTCATGATACAGTAGGACAGTCCAATAATTCAGAAACTTTCTCAAGCACCCCTCTAAATTCTCGCTTGCTCGGTTCTTGTTTTCTGTATTTTGTTTATTCCTAGAAAGAAAAACATTTCGTGTTTAGCAATTGTCGTTTCATACTAAGAGAAAAAAATGTTTGAAAATACATATTAGTTTGTCGGGACCTTTGTATTAATTCACGTTATCCGAATTTTCGTCTCAATCTTTTTCACATTAAACATATTTCCCAGTAACAGATACTTTATAAATAGGATTCAAAACTTTAGTTTATTGGTGTTAAGATATTTTACGAGTTTTTCTCCAAGGATGTGGAGTAGGACTAGATTGCAACTAGAGGAGTTCCTGAACACCATTGAACAACATAACTATACACAAAATACATAAATTATGTGTAGAATTTAACTTACTTCCTTTTAGAATTTTTTGCTCCTATGATACAAATATTCATTTTAAAATTGAATATTTGAAATGAATATGATTATCAAAATGAATATTTTAAATAAGAATATTAAGGAAAAAATATATATAATTGTCACTTTATTTATCAAATTATGTGAGTAGTGTCGGTGAAACCTGTATTTGTAAGTTTTATTTAACCTGTATGTTACCCATATAACGAATCTATTCTGGGGTAGTATATTTATTTATAGAGGGGGAATTTTGGATAGTTGAGGAAAAAGTAACTTCTATTTTGGTCAAAGTTCCCAATAATTTACATTTACCAACAAAATATCTTATTTTGTTCATAAATGATCCTTGAGAAGAAAACATATTAGTTACTTTTAAAAAATCCTATTCACCTTTCAGTTTTTAAAATTTTTTGTAAAATATTTTCACCTTCACAAGACAAAATACAGGGTGTCCCTTACTGCCAAGTATAAACTTGTTGGAAAGTTAGAGAACATCGTGCGGAGTCAAAATTACATTGGAAAGCATAGCCGGGAAGCGATAGGTGGAGCTAAACGCAAGCTTGCATAGTCGGCGCATGTGGTTTCCTCATTTCAGACATGGACAGCGTGCGAAGAATATGAATCGTTATATGAACGCCAAGTTGGCGGATATCCACTTCAACTACTGTCTAGTCAACGGAAATGAATGTGCTGCTGTTCGATTGTATGGGGGGAAATATCCAACAAGGTAGCAACTGAATCTCTTGGGTGCATCAGAACCTGGTGTAACAAGGACCTTTCTCAGCCACGATTGGAAGTACCGGGCGACCTCGAACAGTAGGAATATCCATATTCAAAGAGGGTTTGTGGCATTCTATGGACCGAAATTCCGGCACGAGTGAACGGGAACTTGCGTTTGCAATCGGAGAATCTCGAACAACTGCTAATCGTGTACTACAGGGTCAAACCTTACAAGTTTATGCCATACTTTTTATCTTCTTGTTTTTCTGTGTAATATTATTTTTAAAATTACATTCTGTATTGCAGCCTTAGTGTCTTTCTGTCTCTTTATCTCGTTAGGATTATGTATCTCATTATGCTTTCCTTTGTAATTAAGGCTCCTCAGGATGTTCTTTACCTCCCCTGCAAGTTTGTTCATGGAATTCTGGGACACCACGTATAAATTTAAACTATATTTAACTGGTTTTTTGCAAAAGGTTTATGTTGTTGTTGCTTATGCCACCTGTCTGACGTAGTCAGATCGAGGTCCACGAAATTCATCATGGCAACGGGCTAGAGATACGTCTGTCATTAGCCTAAGCTTTGAACCCATGAAGGTGACAGCCCGATTTTGCTCACGATAGATGGCGACACCATTCAGACCCACAGATTTAACGAGCACGTTCTCCGTTTGTACTCGGCGAGTATTTGGTGGCAACGGGTATCGAACCCAGGCCTTCCGGTCAGGCGTTTGATGCTCTAACCACTAGGCTACCCACGGTCCCTACGGTTTATTAAGTAATAAAGTGTGTGTCAGCAAAAATTTACATCAGGCTATCAATTAAAGGCAATTATTTCTTTTTCGGTTTTAAAATCTTAAAGAATTGGATATTATGGAACATCTTTTCAAAACGTATAGGCATGTTTGGGGGATATAATCAATTCATTTAAATTCTCTACAGTATGCTCAATATTTATTACAAGAATTTTCTTGAAAATGTTAGTCTTTTCGATAGAAACTTAGAGGTTTCAATTGCAAATGCTACTTAGTTGTTAGACAGTATTGCATTAATTGTAATTTTGAATAAAAAAAATGTTAAATAATAATTTAAATTCCAGTGGTTTTTCTTAACTGTATTCATTATATGTAAATGTCATGAATATCATGATATATTTTAGTATGATATGCCTACCCCCCCCTATTTGTAAAAACTGTATTTTTGTCATAATTTTTTTGTAAACAAAATAAATTCCTCATTTTTTTTGTTAAAATTTTTTTTCCATCTCTTTTAAGTCAGCTTCAAATTTCATGATAGAATACAGAAAAATGATCAAAATAGCAATTATATATTTCTTTATTTTTCATTTTTTAAATCTTCTGAAAATGTCTAACAGTTGACATTTTCCAAGAAAAAGGATGGCAACTTTTTGCATTCCATTTTTTAATTAATCCACCTCCTCTATTTTTTTCAAAATTTTGGCCATCTATCTCTTTTTAATATGACTGTAACGGAGATGGAATGGAAGAGAAAAACGAAGAAAATATAATTACACAAACAAGTCTTCATTAGATAGTTTTTCAAAGAAGTTTCTGAAAATTCGAAAGAGAAATTAATCAAACGCAAGGCATAAAAAAACATGTTTTCCAAGAATTCGCTTTTTAATTTTTCGAGTTTTGACTTCTTGTCTTAAGCAGAACTTAAAGAGATATATCTACTGTTATTTTAAATACTTCTTTCGGAATTTTCGACTCACATACATTAAAAAAATGTATCTACATTTAAATTCAGAAAGCATCTCAAGTCATAAAATTTAACTGTATAACAGATTTCAAGTTTTTTCATGTGCTTCTTCTAAAAATTGTTTGTTTTTAATTATCACCATATAACCTTCTTTTTTTAGATTTTGGAAATAAACGAAATTTTGTTCAGCTAATAATATTTTCGAAATGTTTTTCCAAGCAGAAAATTGCAGCTGCAACTGATCATAATGTCATTTCTGAGTCGAGAGGGAAGGTAATCAACAAAATCTCGAGGTAAATTCATACATTTTGTAACAGTTACAAGATACGGATACATAGAGAGTAGAAGGCAATTAAATGTAATCACTCAGAAAAAATAAAACAAGTTAACTTGAACATAATCCAGGATTGGACAGCGAGACGAGAGACGCTCATTCATTAAAACCCACGATCTCTCTCTCGGAAAAAGTAGTGTATTGCAAGTACGCGCTTCCGTTACAAATCTATCCATAACGTGTCAGCATCTACATTTCAGTCATTGAAGTATAGTGCCCACAGGACATTTTAAAATTTTGAGGACCTAAAATTGTCTTTATCCCTATGTTTCTCTGTCTATTGAATTAATTCTTCAGAAACATTTATTTATATTTTCTATCCACTACAATTTACTATTCAACTAGAAATTTGTGTTTGGTTTAGAAAAGGTGCATACATTTTGAAAAGTCTAATTTTGTAGAAAAAACTATCTGAAATATCCTCCCTAAAATTTCAAAAATGATGAATTTTTATACGCATAAATATTTATATTTTAGAAAAAAATTAATACAAATAAATCAAGTGAAATGAAAAGATGCATTTGTATTGTGCTACTCTATAATATTTGGATCTTGTTTTAAGTAAAGTGATAATTCTATGAAATATATAGCGCCTTACGCATGGAATATTTACAACTCAGGTGAAAAAAATGTGTGATTTGTAAAGATATGAAAGATAGACGCAAATTTCTTCTTCGTCTTCGTTCCATATTTTGTCGTACCTTTTCCTCAGCCAATAAGCAACCAATTGACCTGGGGTTTTCGGCATTTGGTCGCATTTGTGCCCTAGAGGATCCGAATCATATTTAAATTTTCCCATAATTTTCCTACAAATTTTCCTGAATTTCGCTAATTTACAACAGCATTTTCTCAAATTTTATTTTATTTTTTTTGCTTTTTTTATAGTGCTGATACAAATTTCTGTCATTATTTCTTTTCAGCTCAATAGTAGTACATTTAGAGGAGTGGTACAGTACTACTTTCTGTTAGTAAAAAGTTCATTAGTTGCATTATTGTAAAATACAACATGTGAAAAACGTACTAAAACTACTTGACCATGCCAATGATTGATATCTTGTTTTTAAGTAACATTCTATTACATTTGAATAAAATTAATGAGCTAGAAGAATTTCTTCTTTAAGGGAGGAGCAGGGTTCTCTTACAAATTTCCAAAAAAATGTTCATCGTAACTGTTGAACACGAAATTGAATTTTGAACGGCTGAGACGTTATACTGCAAAAGGGAATAGATTGTTTGTGCGACTCAGTCTAAATGAATCCTTTGAGGCCAGTTTGAAAGCAATAGACTAAGAGAAAAACAAATAATTTTAATAAAATCGCATTTGGGGCTCAGGCAAATGGGAGTGAAAACCACCAGTTTGACACAGACAGGAACTATGGACAAATACTTTCGGACATCTGTTCATGCATTTTCATTGCTTTTCGAGAATTTGGAAAGGAAACAAAGAAAAGGGAATGGATTCTGGAAGAGATTTATCAAGTTTTCTTGAGGAAAGGAGATAAAAATATATGTATAACTTTATTGTGGATTTTCTTTGGGATATTTGTCCTTCCGTTATAAAGAAAATATTGTATTCCAACACACCTTATTATAAAGCAGTTATTATTTGTTTTTTCCAGAACATTCTGGTCTTATCTGATTTTTTTAAAAAAAAATCTTTATATATATATATATATATTTATATATACATTATAAGTCAATTCAATTGGAGGGTATATTTTTGTGAGCAATTAAAATTACTTCATTACTTGGTAGCGAAAAGGCTCCGACTGCTTTTTCCGAAACGGCATTTTATTCCAAATTAAATTAAACAAAACATTGCATTCATTAATATATTTTTACTCTTCACAGCCTTTTTTGAGATAAAAGTTCTAGTTTGGTTTTAAGGTTTGAAGACATTGAAGTGATTTGCTCTCAGGTGCGGCTGTCCCCGCAACCCCTTCTGCTGGTGTCGTCCAATGTCAATTCACTTCAGTCATTGCTCCACAGACCCTAGCATTGCGTCTTTAAGAAGCCCTCTTTCTTGATCCTTGAGGTGCGGCTGCTCCCCGCAATATCTATCGCGTGTCTTCGAAGAAGAACAAAACTGATGCTGAAGATAATACAGAAGATTGAAGAAATCCTCGCCAACTTTCAAGCCGACCCTTTAAAACCACTGGGAAGGCCTCTGGCACGCCTCCATTAATCTTTGATTGGCGAGCGTAGTGGAGCAAGCGGTACTTCTCGTTTTTGCCCAGACACCATTTGTTTTATGAGACAATAAGCCGGCGCGACTCAGATCAAGTACATTACACAATATGGAGGGTGTATTCATCGACCTGTCACTTTGACACTGTGGATACATTCCAGCATGTGTATTTATCACAACAGGCTGAAATTATTTTTCATTCAAATAATCCCCTGTCCACATGTGCGAAGTAACGAAATAATATAAACTGGTCACAGGAGTGTCCTTTCAAGAGATCGTAATTTCTGAATGTCATCTGAAGGCTGGAGAATGAAGAGATGAACTTTCAACATAGCCACCTTCAGATTAGGCTAAACATCTGTTCGCCCACCCCCCAGCATAAGGGAATTATACAAGGTTTCTTTTGGAAGAATACAATGTCACATATTGGCATTCCGCTCACTCTCATACATTAAAGTTGACAGGTATTGTCGGGAAGTCTTTGTCCTACAAGCCGACGCTACAACGGAGACTTTTTATATGTTGGTGTAGAAATGCTTGAAGAGTATGGATCTCATAAAAAAATTATTTCCAGAACATGTTGTTTGAATTTTTTTAGTTTCTTATTCACACACACCACACACACACACACACACACACACACACACATATATATATATATATATATATATATATATATATATATATATATATATTGAATGATAAAATTTAAATAGCTTGTTTTTCCTCTTTTTCCACATATGTACACTTATCAACAGTGGTCGATAAGCTTATGATGTTTCTGATCTGCCGTGCCATTTTTAAATCCCTTCAGCTAACAACCAAGGGAACTACAGAATTCCTTAAAAAATCTTAGAATTGTTTATAGCTTATGAGCTTATATTTTTAATAAATACAAATTTATTTCAATTAAACGGTATATAACAAAAAGAAATGGAAATTTTAATTATACATCAACCAGATATTGAAGTATAGTTAGAAATAAATAATACATGTAATTTTAGATGATGAAATGTTTGAACTCTGTATTTTTACTATCAACAATTTTTTAAGGAACAAAAGTATGTAATGGTTGTCATTCAAAAACAATTGTACAAGTGATCATCGGTAAATCTGTTCCTGTAATAATATTTAGTAAAATTATTGTGTTAACGTAATATATCAAAAATATACCACGAGCCATTAGTAGCTTAAGACTGATAGTTTGATTAATACTTAACACTTAAAAAGCGACGAGCCAAGGAGGTACCCAAAGTGAGCAGATATCTATAAATGGGATGTATCTGAATCGTAAACAAATCCTTAAAAATTTCCCAAAAATTGAACATTTTTTTAGTGAGTACAGCGGTAAGAGAACAAAATTTTATAAAAATGTATCGTCTCCAAGTTTGATAAGAGTGATCTAAGGTCAGTCATAGACAACTGATCATTAGAACCGAGACACGTTATGTTTACGGAGAGATCTGGTAATTGCACCAGATAGAGAAGTGGTAGAAAAGCACGAGGACGAGCAGTTTAAAAGCATATCCTGTGCTATAAATTATCCATTTCAATTGTGAGATAGAGGTCGATAGCAAGGTATTACGGGACGTATAATCTTGCCAACGTATCACCGTACTGTAAGGAATAATGTATGGCTATCAAAGGAAGTGACACTCCCTACCATAACTATTGATATTCTGGCTGTGTGGCTGATGACTAGGGGAAAATTCCATCACTATTCAGAAAATCTCCAGACATTTCTTCGCTGATCATCATGGCTCAATCAGAAACAGAACTCATTCCTTGAAAAGATTTTTACTTCAGTCCGTGAGATTTCAAGTCAATTGAGGCTAATCCATTACAAATGCACTTGGCAGCCTGACTTAGTCAGAGGTATTGAACTCCATGACTGAAACCTTCATTTTCAGACCTATCGATGGTCATTGCAGTTACAGTTGATCCTGCACATGTCGTTTAGTCAATAAGAACAAATTAGGGGATGTGTGTGCCAATAAAATGGTTACTCTGTACTCTCAATCTGTAACTGGTGTTGATCAAGTACTACTACTTCGTGCTGTTTACAGCGAGATTTTATCATTTTTTTCGAATATCGGTGAATACTAGCATTGTTTCAACCTAAATATCAAGCGATATTGCGATTTGACTACTCTACAACCTTTAGTTCAATTACATGTCTTCTACGAAACAGAGCTGTTGAGGTCCAGCGTTGTCGAAGTCTCTGTTAAGGCTGGATCACTATGTGAAAGGCCGTGTTAGGACAAAATTGACATGCTCATTAATAGGGACCTTCCTAGGTCACTGTAATTGTGAGAGAGTCTGAGGGAATCTGAAAATCAATCGGACAGAGTCCATTGGAGTCTGTCCGGGCGTCGTGGAGTGTTGAAGCCTGTGGAAGCGTCGTAGAGTATCTAAGCCTGCAGAAGTTTTCTCTAGCGTCTGTGAATCTTCTCGATTTTCCCTTTTCGTGTCTCTTTAAATATCAAATACGTCACCCCCTCTCCTCCCCGCCCTTCAAGCCTCACGTGATTCAGAATCACTTAAGTTTGGATGTAGCCGGGATTACATTTTAGCTATTGGTCCAAGTCATTCCTCACGCGGTAGACCTTGAAGCTGGAGATTGGTGTGGGAACTGCGCCGGACACCTCTCCATCGGCTGGATAAAGGGAGGTCAATGGTTGACTTGCCTTAGAATATAAACGTTGTAGTGTCCGGTCATGGATATTTTCCCACGCAAAACTACATGCCCGCTGAGACGTTATTACCCAAACGGAAAATAGGTACTTTGGTGAAGACCAATGCATGTCTATCTACATCTCTCGATTGGTAATACCTACTGGTATCGTTGGAAGTCGATTTGTGAGATATAAGTTTGTATCGGGTCTATTAGTGTTCTTCTTACTAACAATCCTCTTGGGAAAAAATGGGTCTTTAAAATGTATTCTATTAAAAACCTTCCTCCGAAGAAGAAGATGTGATTATGCAAATTAAGACTTGTATGTAAAGGTTGGATTGAGTTAAAAAGAGAGGTTATACTTCTAACGGATAGCTGTGATTGATTAGCGTAAAACTAGGCAAGAGAGCTTCGTTACTTACTTGAATAATATTATGATTGGCAATTTAGTCAATTAAGCGTTAAATTTGGATTATAACGATTTGAATAAGAAGGTGTATTGCTTAGACGTAAGTGATCCAAGTTACTGATAATTCTCCTGGTATCTCGCCTACCCCACGATTGCTTCACATATTTAGTAATTGGTGCATTTCTTAGAGGCAGTTGTTGAGTTTTGTGTCGTAATTGAGAATTGTTTATAAATAGAATTTGTATTGACTGTGGCTAATATTCCTTCCGACCCCCTCACACTAAGGGATGACACGGGCAATCCCTTATAAGTTAATGTCTACTTGAGTCAGTGGAACCTAATTCGTTTAGAGCATAGGCTTTAATACAGGGCCATATTCCACATAACTGGAGCTTTAGCTGGTTGCTTTTTGTCTGCTAAAAGTTAATCAAGACGTCATAAGTTATGTGCATGTGAAATTCGTTCCATAAATCCTTCTCAATGCGTCATTTTTTACGTTTTATACGTATACGATTAAAATAAAAAACTTTTCAAATTACTTTGGATCAGTTCCTATTTATGCAGTATGCATTTTTTTTCTAACTGTTCAGAAAACTGGGTAGTGAATAATGCCTGCATTGTTTTGAAAGACTGTGAATAATAGATAATATAACAATTGCAATATATAAACTCTTGAAGTAATAAAATGTAAACAATGTGTTGTGTAGTTTCATTCAAATAAACATCAGCCATTGAAAGATCACTGATATTCTATCCTTTAAGTTCTCAAATATATTTTTTTAAATATTTATAGAAAATGTTGTTTTCGCGCGATGAGCAGCAACATGATGCGCATAATCATTTGTTCTGACTTCCTCAAAAGTCTTTTGAAATCCGTTTATCTTAATATTACTTCAATGATATAATACATTTTTTTGTAATAAAGTAATTAATTTTCTTTAAGTAATTCATGGAGCAGTAATTCTTTTAAATAAATCAACTCCTATAACCGGAAAAACGATATTCTTTCAGCTTTTAAGTTCATGTAAAATGAATATTACATAAGCTTCTACGTAATTATTTCTTAAAGAAAAAATTAAATTTTACTATACCCAATTAATTAAATATTCAGAACTAACGTTAATCCACTCCTTCAAATCAGACAGCAATTTCCAATTTAATGAGTGATTTTAAACATGTAAGGAAATTCCTAAGAAATTGTTACTAAACCTCTTGTGGATAATTTTAGTTTTAAAGGAGAGTTGCTGCAGTGGAACATTTCTTTTTTGTATTGCAGATTATAAAGCTTAACCAGTACTAATTTTGTTTCAAAAGAGGAGATTTAGTTACTTGCAAGTATTTAAACATTTCCGGTTTTAGTTAAAGAAGGATTCTAAGCAATTGTGTTTAAGATTAGTGCAAGGATTATGGGAGTTTGTAATTGATACTGAAGACCCATTTAAAGGAATGATTTGACACTACAAAAATGTATAAGTTCAAATAAATTGGATTTCTAATGTGTTGCATTTAAATTAAGTTTTAATGTGTTATTAAGGGAAACATAAATAATTACACACATATCTTTATGAAACTAATTTCAATATTTTGAAATTATAATCCATGTAAATATTTATGTATTCCTTATGACGCTGAACCTTGCACAGTTTTAAGGCCAATACAACTAATAAGAAAATCTCAGATTTCCTAAATTAAATAAATACTACATTGCAGAATAATTGATTGGAATTATTGGGGTACAAAATTAAAGAATAAAAAAATTAACTTATTTAAAAAAAAAGAAATGAAGATCATTTTTTAAAAATAAGTTAATTTTTTATTCTTTAATGAAGATTATTTTTTCTATCAATTTAATATTTTCTACCTAAAAATACTAAGATGGGTTCGTGTGAATTCGCAAACGCACTTTACACATAGCCTAAATTGAGGACCATTTAGAACAGTCATACTCAACCAGTGGCCCACCGGACATTTATGTGTGACCCGTTGCACTGATAAATTAAATTATTTAAGAATAATTCATTTATCGTCGAAATACTCCAACATGTTTGTATAATTTGAAGGACATTACAAAATACACAACCTATTTCCAAACAAAGAAATATAAGTGCGTTTTTTTTTTGTTCATATTTAGTTAAAAGGTACTGATAAAATATACAGATATATAACCTTATAATTTTGAATCTCATGAGCAAAAAATAAGTAATAAAAATATGCTGGGATGTAAATAAACTTGTCCATTCGTTTGTTTGAATTTCCCACCTTTAATAGAAGCAATAATATTATGTTCTTATAACTAATCCTTTAACATCCCATTAAAATTAAGGGGGTTCGCTCCCTAGTGTCACCGTTTTTCATATAGGCAGGCTTATACAGTGTATTGGGAGAAAAGGGTGAATAGGTTTAAATAAGCAAACTTTTCTCTGAAATAAGTAAATCCTTCCAAAACACCGTCAATATCACTTTATTACATTCTGAAGCTTTCAGAGTAGTTTTTTTTTACAGATATCAGAGCAAAGAAAAAGGAATCGTATATCAGTAAGACGCATATATACATCTGGGTCACTCAACGCACCGGTTGAGTGAGACAAACATATACGCTGGCAAAAGTTAAAGGTTAAAAAACTTTTACGATCTATGTATTAAAAAAATCAAAAAATGTGTTCAATAAAACATAAATATTCTAAGAATGTTACTTATCATTAATTTATTTCCATGGTCTTTCAACTGATTTACAATTAATATCTGTTTCTAAACGACCCTAAAAGTTCACTTCAATTAAATTCCAACCACACAGACTAAATAGAAACCACCATCCAAAACCACAGTTCCCATTGTATTACAAAAATAAGCTTCATCGGAATGTTTCTGGAAGATTTTCAGAATATTTCTTATTCCTTCGACAATTCGAAACTACTGCGGGGAGCGATTTTCTACGGACATTATTGACCTGTCTATAAGAGAACTTGAGAAAGTATTTCAGGAATGTATGGGAAAGTTTTTTTCCCCTTTTAAGTAAACTATTGCAATTACTAAATTAACAGCCGCATCAATTATACTTAACCATTTTCGAAACAAATCTAGTAAAATGTTTATTTCCAAACGTAATTTTTGTTACCAAAAAATATACATAAAGAAGTGTTATTTTCGTTGCACACATAGAAGTTTAAAATTCCGTAAACTCCCTAATAAGTAAAAAATAAATCCTGTTTAAACCATAAAATTAAATGTGGATGATTAAAAAGGTTTTTTCTGCATATTACACCTTTGATCAATCAATGCAATTCAAAAACCAATATATTTATCTTGTGACGGGGCTATTCGCGAGATATTCTCACTAATCCTCTTGGGGAAACTTTGGGGCTAGCATTTACATTAACGCACAGCCTTTCAAGAAAAACACGAGATAGATATATGTTAATTAGTTTGACTATATAAAGTCTATATAGGTTTTGTAGATGTAAAGAGAGAAGGAGCCGTGAAGCTGTCAAGTAAGTGTGAACACTGAAGTATTTACTTCACAAACTTAGCGCGCGTTTAAAAGGTAAGTTCTGAGATTAAATTATTAGATTGAAGATTTAAGATAATAGAAACAGAATCGGCCAGAGGTTCATTAGTGTTTGTTCTCCTTATCTATTTCTGGTAGTCGGGTTTACTTAGGATTGAATATTAGGAATAATCGACGCTTTAGATATCACTCCTAGGTTTCTTATTATAATTAAACTTGTGATTGTGTGTGTGTTTAAGTGTTTGTTCAGAGTTTGAATAAATTTAATTGTTATTATGGAGTTCGTTGGTGATGCTTTGTTTCCCCCCACTCCTAGAGACGCGCAGGACAGAGGGAGAGGGGTCCCAGTTAGGACCTTTCCCCCACAATCTATATACACTAGTCATTACCCACACCCTCTTCGCTAGCTATTTCATGACATTTCAAGAATGAGTATTGTTATATATATATATATATATATATATATATAAATTATTGATACCTGAGTCCTAGAAGAAAACGTTCAATTATATTGAAAAAGAAACATTCTTATAACCCTTACCTCTTGATTTAAATAAGACAGGAATTCTAAATTCTAAAATAAATTTCTAAAATTTAATTTCTAAAATAGAGCTAGAATTATATTTTACGCGCTTGTAAGTTTCTCCCTCGAAGTGGATTCCACAAAATACATTTTTAGTTTACCTCTAATCCATTAACGTAACATCCCTGCCAAATTTCAACTCTTTAGGTCTATGAGTTCTTGCTGCTGAACCTCTCACTACTCCATTCGTAGGAGGAATTTCTTAAAGCCCTGTATCGACGAAAACCTTCTTCATGAAAGGAACATGTCTGTCAAATTGCAAATATGCAAGTCTAATTGTTCAAAAGCGGAAATATATTTATCTCTAACGTCCCTAGCCCCTGAAAACTTCCTTGGAGATGGAATTTTGCAGAACTCATTCAAAAGGAATCATTTCTGCTCCATGAAAGGAACACCGTGCCGAAAGGAATGTGCCGAATTTAAAATCTGTAGATCTTTAGATATCGTCATGAGTGTGAGTTTTCTCCTTTATATATGCTTATATATACACTCAAGAGCCAAAACATTATGATCACCTGTCAATAACAAATTGGCCCACATTTGGCACGCAACACAGCTTCAACCCGCCTTGGCATGGATGCCAGAAGTCCTTGGTAGATAGCCGGAGACAAATTGTACCAGATGTTTAAGCAACGGTCACGCAAATCCGAGATATTGCGAATGGGTCGTCTTTGAACTCTGAGCTGCCGTTCCATGATATCCCAAATGTGTTCTATAGGATTGATATCATGTGAGTTAGGCGGCCAGGACATTAAATGGAATTTAGCATCATGTTCCTGGAACCACTCCAACACAATTTTAGCCTTGTGACACGGGGCGTTGTCCTGTTGGAACACTCCATTTCCAGCTGGAAAAAAAGAGGTCATGTAAGGGTGCAACTGGTACGCAATGATGTTCAGATACCCTGTAGCATTCATGGTTTGTTCTACCACAACCACGGGTCCCAGAAACACCCAAGAGAACGTTTCCCAAAGCATAATACCACCACCACTGGCCTGTGTATGACCTACTCTACATTGAGAGAGCAAATGTTCGCCTGGAAGACGGCGTATCCTGACACGGCCATCGGCGTGATGAATGACAAACCGTAATTCATCTGACCAGGCAACTCTCTCCCACTGATCCATGAACCAATCGCGATGTTACCGGGCCCAGCGCAAGCGCAGTTGGCGATGACGCTTGGTCAGCAAAGGTACACGAGTGGAACGTTTGCTGCGTAGCCCCATATCCAATAGTGTCCGCTGAACAGTGTGATCCGATATTATTCTACTTGGCCCTGCATTGTATTGGGCTGTCAGCTGAGCCACCGTCTGGCTCCGGTTTTGCATTACCATGCGAGACAATCTCCAACGATCTTTTTCTTTGATAGTGTGTGGACGTCCAACACCATGTCGTCTACTGCTGGTTTCCCCGGCATTCTTCCACTTTGCATAAGTACTAACAACTGTATATCGCGAACAACCGACGAGTCGTGCAGTTTCGGAAATACTTGTTTCGAGCCTTCGAGCCATTACAATCTGCCCTCTATCAAAGTCGCTTAGATTCGCAGCCTTTCCCATCACACACAGAAGTAAGTGATAGAATGATTCTTCAGACTCTCCAGCAGCAGTTAAATACCACTTCCACCTGATCACGCGCCTTCCACGTCATCCAGGCGAGTTAATTGCCAAATGTAGGGGTGGTCATAATGTTTTGGCTCTTGAGTGTATATATATATAGGGGGCAATTCGCTACCAGATCGACAGACTTGTAGGGTGCGTAGTGGATACAGAGACATCTTAGACTCACATTAGAATGCAGTGTCACAAATTTCGTAGTTGTGAACTATAGTGCAAAGAAAAAGAACAGAAACACAACAACACATTAATGAGACAGAAAACATTTTATTAAAAGGTAGTACTACAACACTCATGTATTCAAAATTACGTACCATAAGTCGTCTGGTAGGCATGACATCGGTCTTAACGTTATCTTTGGTCCGGATAGATAATGGCACTGATATAGGATATGTAGGAATCTGGATATGTTTTGGCGGCCCAGATTCATTAGCCTGCCAAGTCACTGGATGTATCATAAATGAACTTCTTCTGGGGTCACATAAAGAGTTTGATGTACAAGACGCCCATTTCTTCTATTGAAGACCTCAACACTCGACTATCTATAGCTGCCGAGAGGATACGTGATAGTTCAGGAATTTTCCAGAAGATAAAGAATTCCACCATAGCTCGTATTTACTGCATTTGCAACCCTGCAAGCCTATGTGATTCCAAATCATCTCTGTTTGTCCTTACACACGCTGCAAAATTTTCGGGCGGGTAGCTCATCACCCTGTATATATATTCATTTGAATACCCTCTTGATAGCGTATGTTCTTTCTATATCTTTGTATATATAGAACCTTTTTTTAAAATTTTAAATCTACAATAAATGTTGAAAACGTACGAAGCAACCTAGTTAATTAAAAATTACATATTTTAGAATTTTCTGATTGGAAGTAGTATAGGAAAACTTTACTTGTTCAGTGATGATAGTTAATTCAAACTTAACTAGGAAAATTGATTCCATTTTTGGGGAAGCTTCGACGCAAATTAAACTATCCAGAAAACATTTTGTAACAATTTGTTTCGGAAGATTGTTAACGGTTTAATTTTGGAACAAATTGCTCTAAGAAAAATATTTTTCCCTACTATTTTCCCATTCTCTTGAACTAGATTTCCTGAATATACTTTATTCGTTATGTTTGCCAATAAGAAGACGTAATGCATTAGTGTTGACCTTTCCTAGGGATCATTCATCACTGACGGGGTGAAGGCATTATTAATCACTTCTCATTTCCTATTAAAAGGAAAGGATGAAGGGAAGAAATCACTTCCGTCCCAGATTCAGGTTTGGCTGTTAGTAGCCAGTTAGGGTGCATTCCATTCTTCAATCCAAAACTTGATCAGAACGTATTGAGTTTCTCTTTGCGGTGAATTTTTCTTTGCTTCCATCGTTTCTATTTCTAGACCAACATCATTAAGAAGGAATCGAAATATGATCATTTTTTGAACATAAGGTGACCTATTGCTGGATGGATAGACTTATTTTTTCCAGCTTAAAAAAAAGAGATCGTGTGTCTGGTTTCTGTAAATCTCGATTTAGTTTTTCTTAGTTCAATTACTGCTTCGTATTATAAATAACTCGCATTTGAGACAATATTGGTTCTGGAAAAAGTATTTCTGGAACACTTTGGATTTCGACATTTCAGAAATAACCTAAGTATTTAGTTTTTTTCCTACCAAGAAATAATTGGGACATTATTTATATTTTTATGAAGGTTTAGTTTACAAAAATGAAGATATCAAAACTTATCTCTAATTACAGAGTATTATTTTCTTAAGTTTAAGTAGAAGTTTAAGAGACTTTTATTGGTACTTTTTGGAGTTGTTTCTATCATTATTTGAAACTGAGAGTTGGTAACTATGGTAAATTGGTGGCATAACATATCCTTTAAATGCAATTGCTTTGCGCGTGGAGTTATATTCTATTGATATTGAAATGTATATATATAAATGGAGATGTAAACTAATTACAATATAGAATTTCAGTGATTTACCTAATTGTTGTCAATCATATATATATATATACTGCTGGCTGCCATAAATGCAACCAATAAAGACAAGAGATAGCACAACAAAATTTATTTTGTAGATAACATGTTGACCAAGTATCAAATGATTAAATTTATAGACTTCTGTGAAGTGTGGTTCCTGCCAGAATCAGTAGCCAGAGTAGCTGCCACTGTTGGAGATCACCGCTGCCACACGCTTTGACATTGATTCAAAGAGATTTTAAATGTGTTCTTGGGGTACAGTAGACCAAGCAGCTTCCGTACATTGCCAAAGTTAATCTGGTGTGGCAGCTGGAGGTGATATCTGGGTATATCGTTAAGCAACTATGGACCACATGTTTTCTATCGCCGAAAGTTCCGGAGAGCGAGCCGGCCAGGAAAGCAATTCAATCTGGCGATTGACGAAGAACCTTTGGACAATGCGTGCCACTTGTGGTCAAGCATTATCCTGTTAAAAAAGGGTTATGGCCAAGCCCTGAAGGTAAGGAAGGACAACTGGCTCCAACACCTCGTAAATGTAGTGCTGGCTGTTTAAAGTACCGGCAATGGGTACTAGAGGAGTGCGAGAGTGATATCCAATACCGCCCCATACCATAATACCCGGTGCAGGAGCAGTGTGGAGGTGCATAACGCAGCTGTTCAACATCCTCTCTCCACTGTGTCTCCAGACTCGAATCCGATCATCGTGGTGTTGCAGACACACAGATGCGGGACTCGTCAGTAAAGGCAACTTCATTCCATTTTGCCACCCACATCCTTCTTTCATCACACCATTGGCGGCAAAGACGTTTGTGGTTCTGCGTCAAGGGTATACCAAGCAATGGACGCTTTGCGGACAGACCACTCTGCTGTGAACGACGTCGATTGGTACGCGCAGACACTGAATGATGAGTTACAGACTCAATGTGCTGTGGTATGGTTCTTAAAGTGAGTGAGTAACCCGTCACTGCCATGCGCACAATTTGCCTGTCCTCACGTGAAGTGGTGCACTGAGGTGGATGCGATCGACCACGTCGGTCCGTCGTACCTCCTGCATCCATCGGTCACATATCCGCATCACAGTTGTTTGGTTTCGTCCAATACGACTACCGATTTCCCTGAAAGATTATCCACAATCTCGGTAGGCCACTATCCTTCCTCTGCCGAACTCGGATACTTGATCAAAAGCTGATAGCTGTTTTCTACGAGACATAACTGATCGTTTTTTGAAAAAAACCACAAGAAAAACACAATTGCCGAACTTGAAATCGTCGTAATCTCCAAGCCTTAAATAGCGCTTTGAGGTGGCGGCACAGGGCGTGCGTGATGTGTGTCTGCGCTGAAATTCTAATCATTTGCATATCTCACTTCCGCTAATGTGGATGTTGTAAATTTCATGTTTTATTTGAGTGCTTCCTTCAGGGTAATGCATTTACGGTGGCCAGCTATAATATATATACTATATTATAGGTCTGCCAAATATAAAATTATATGATACGTTTAGTAGTTCATGAGATTCTAAAGGTTGGCTACCACTGCTTCAGACAATAGCATATATAAAATCAAGAGCGTTTTCAAAAAGTTTTAAGCTTTCACTTAAGATTTAAAAGTACTAGCATGAATGAAGATCTAGAGATTTTAAGTTCGAAAAAGTTACTTTTTTCTTTTCTTTTACTTTTTTTACTAATATTCGGATATTAACCTTTTCCCGATGACATACTGATTAATGGAAAACATTGTATATACGAATTTGTTGCATCACCCCCCAAATGTTAACGGCAGTTGGGTGATGCACTGAGGAATAGTGTTTCGTGTCTCTGCAGCAAACATGTCAAACTCATTTGATATCACATATGAACTATTTTATGTTACGTTTAGGGTCGCATGTTTTAAAAAAATTAATAAAGCAGGATTTTTAGAATGATTATGTTCTATATTTATACAACTCAATGTATTATATATTATGCATACAAAATGTTTGATATTACATTTTATTTCATTGTATACATGTTTTATATTGCTTTACAGAATGACAATAATTAAAGTTATAATACGAAATACAATTTAATATATCTTTTAGAAGGTATTTGGCATCGTTTTTTTTTCTTAAAAAAATCATCAAAATTTGGGGGAACATATTGAGTTGATGTAATTTTTAAAAAATGATGATAAATGTTTATTATTTAACCCTGACCTTACTGAATGTTTGTTATTTTCAATTAAAGAAAAAGTTTCTTGCGTAAATAAATACTTTCAAACATAGCTATTCATTATATGCGTAACAACGTTTCAACTTTCAAACATTTTTGATTCAGCAAAGAATCACAATAGATTTCAATTAACTCAATTTGTAAGATGTCATGAACAATTTCAATATCGATAGATAGAGGTAAAGTTAAAAAACGAAATTGTAATTGAAAATTTTTATAATCGGAAAATATTCGATCAAATTCCATTTCTGACAATTTTATTTGGTGAGAATATTCTGTAAATTTTAATTTAAGTAATTAATTTAATTAAGTGAGACAAGTTTTCTTTTTCTGTTTGTTATAATTTTTGTTTGAAGTGTTATTATTTTCAAATAGCATTGTAACAAAAGGGTTTTTGCCTTCAAGCTTAAGTTAAGTTGACTTGTAATATGAACTGGAAAGTCAGGGGCTTTACACAAAGTTCATCTTTTAATTAAGCAAATTCATAATTTCTTTATTTCCAAGAAAATATTGATTTCATCCAGCAATTTAAAAAATCGCTTTTACACTTTAGGACTCGAAATCCCTTGAACTTTCGTATAATATGGTTAACCGATCAATTCACATTCGATTCCTTCCAGAAGGGAAGCAAATCGACGATGCTAAAATCTGTATGCTCGAATTTAGTTTACAATTTTACTGACTATTTTAAAACTTGTCCAATATCCAAGTATTGCCCAAGAACAGTACTTGCTATCGAATAATACAATGAAAATGTTTAAAACTATTATTATTATTATCCTGCAGAGTCTACAGGTTCATCATCCATCCGGAACAGTGTATTAAAAGGTGTGTCGCCTGATAAGGGGTTGGAGACTGGTGCATATAAGACACACCCGTCGCAAAAGGGTTAATCCACGATTTGAGTTTATTAAATACAAGAAATTGACATATCCTCCAAAATCCTGTGTAACGACTCACTATGAGTCCCAGAATAAAATGGAAGGTATGTCAGGAATGTACGCTCCTGGCAGGGTCACCCAAAAGTGATTTTGTCCAATCCTCCGATTCTGCGGATCGACTCACTATGGGTCCCTGAATAAAATGGAAGGTATGTCAGGAATGTATGCTCCTGGTAGGGTCACCCAAAAGTGATTTTGTCCTATCCTCCAATCCTGCGGATCGACTCACTATGGGTCCCTGAATAAAATGGAAGGTATGTCAGGAATGTATGTTCCTGGTAGGGTCACCCAAAAGTGATTTTGTCCTATCCTCCAATCCTGTGTATCGACTCACTATGAGTCCCTGAATAAAATGGAAGGTATGTCAGGAATGTATGTTCCTGAAAGGGTCACCCAAAAGTGATTTTTATGACCCGTTAAGATTACCAGGTGCGGTATCCGTTTCAGTTTTCTATAGTTCTGTGGAATGCAGTGGCAACCAATGGGGCGTGGTTGAGAATTTGCGGTTGGGTTTGCCAAGTTACGGATTTGAGTCCTATTCTGGCATAATATACATATACGTTATATCTAACTTAATAAAATTTACTACAAATTTGAACAAATCTGAAAATGTACACATAAAATCAATTTACGATAGGATACATTTGGATAAACTGGTGGGATGATTTCAGAATATCAGGTTATTTGTGAATTCCATTCAAAGAAAACATTTTTAAAATTTGCACCCTCTGTAAGTTAAGAATCTACAATATATTTCAAAGCAACTAATTCTAGTTATAATCCATTAATGGTTAAAGATGAAACACAGTTTGGAAATATCCATTCTTATTATAGGCCCCAGGTAGTATTTTATATTATTTAAAAATGGATGTACGGCCGTGGGTGGCCTAGTGGTTAGAGCATCGGACGCCACACCGGAATGCCTGGGTTCCATGCCCGACGCCACCAAATACTCGCCGAGTACAAACGGAGAACGTGTTCGTTAAATCTGTGGGTGTGAAGGGTGTCGCCATCTATCGTGAGCAAAATCGGGCTGTCACCTTCATGGGCTCAAAGCTTAGGCTAACGACAGGCGTAAAATTCTAGCCCTCAGCCGCGATGAATTTCGTGAACCTTGATCTGATGATATTGTCTGTCAGGTGGCATAAGCAATAACAACAACAAAAATGGATGTTTTGTATTGATTGTTCGACATGAGTAACAATGCAATAATAAATGAAAGTAATACTATATCTTTAAAACCCCAAAACACAATTTTTCTCATTTCTTCATTTATAAGAGCAGTTTATAATACATTTACTTCTATAAATGCAAATATTTCTTGCAATTGAAATCGAATAAAACTTTTAGATTTCTTTCTAAAAGGATTTTACAAATATCCTATTACCTAACATGTAATTACCTTTTCTTCATTTGCTATTTCCATCCCAATAATGGAAACACTTGCCAATAAAAACCCTTCAAAATTGTTTTTATTTTCTCGAAGACATATAAACAGTTTTTTTCCTCTGAATCTCTGAAAAAGAAAACTACAAAAACTAATTCAGAGGAAAACGTGTGTCTGACATCTGATTCCCGGGAATGATATCTTCACTTACTATCTGCCGTCGTGTAATATGTAGAGGAAAAGATGAACCGAAAAAAAGAAATCGTTAACCACCCCTGAATCGATTGCATACAGTTGCATAAACGTATACATGAGACATGCAGATGGTAATGGCAAATGAGGAACGGTTCTCCCCTATGTATCGGTGTTACATTCTCTCTGTGTGTATCTGATGTTGCTCTAATTTGTTACTCTAAAGAGAAGCATATTAGGTAGTTTGTTATGTCTTTTCCGGAAGTGAGATTTTTCTGAATGTTTGGAATATTTCACTGTGTTTGTTTCGACTGATAGTTAAGCGTAGAATAGCTAATTTTATGTAGAGAAAAATAAGTTTTTATTGAAATTTAATAGCTCCGTTTCCGCAAATATTATCATTTACTTGAGATTTCAAAATGATAAGATTTAAAAATCAAATACTCGTACTTTTACAGATTCCTTGTTTTGCAAAAACAGTACCTCGACTTTCCCCACAACTACATACGCAAACCCGGAGTTACGCGATTGTTAAATCTCGTCGGATCATTTTTTTGTTCGAGCGCTACACAATTCAATTACTCACCCCATGCCAAAAAGTAAAGCATTACAAAAAGTAAAGCATATTAAAACTTTTGTTTTCTGTTTTTAAAAACTGCTTTTAATAATTGGAACTTTTGTGAACACAAATAATATTATTTTAACAATTTGCATAAAAAGTATCTAAAAAGATATTTTTAATTATATTGCCTAATATAAATACTAAATTATTTTCTAGGAATTTTCATGTGATTTTATTGCAATATTTGTCTGTAAATATTTATCAGGTATTTTTCAGATATATCCTTGAAAGCCTTTTAAATTTTAATAAACATATGTTATTTTAATAACCGTCTGTTTCTAACTAATATGTGTGTCTAATTAAGAATAAAACTATGTTTTAGATACAGTTCGTGCAATGCACATGCAAATATTTTATTGTAATTAAGCATTTGATTTCAAGAGGAACGCAATATAGTAAATAAATATTTGGAGTACAAAGCAAATATATCTTGATTGCGTTACTTACATTGTAATACAGTGACGCTCTATACTCTAATTGTTATAATAACTCGAAATTCCTTGAATATGTTTTTTTTTTCAATTTTTTTTCCCTAAAATTCCATTTATATTGCAATTGCTCTAATTTTAATCTGTCTTTCAAATACATTTTATAGGAGAGTTATTGCGTGGATGGATTAATATCACAGCACAGAGAGTATGATGTATGAGTAATTGCATTCTAAGAATTACAAGTAATTTTTGATTTCGTAGAATCCGAATTAATAACAGATATAACAGCGTGCGTATTGTGTTTATATTAGTATTATTATTATATTCAGATTTTCAATGATTGATATTAAATGAAATTATAAAAAAAGAATAGTTTACAAAGCAAACTCATATTATTTGAGATACCTTGTTGAAAAGATTAGAACTTGAAATCTTGACAGATTGATTCCCCATTTCTGTAAAAGAGCATATTAGAGATTGCATGTGCCTTTTTGAATGGTTAAAGCTTTATCTTGAAACACTTACGCAAGTTCTAAAAATAAGTAATATTTCCCTTCCCTTGAGCGTGTGATTACTTTTTTATCATTCCATTTCCCCCGGTTTTTCTTTTATTTGAATATAAGGAAGGGAACATTTTCTCTTGGTTTTTGACACTCTTGTAGAGTGATGCTGAATTCTTCCTTCAGATAACTTTCGCAAATGGGCACTTTCTTTCGGCTATGTAATTAATGTGAATAAATTCTTTAGTTGCTACTCAGGTACTCAATTGTCACAACTACTTGAGACAAAAATGAATTATATTATATATGTATGCATAAATTTCATTCCATAAATATTATACAAACGTATGATTTTCAGAGTATACATTTTGTGATTGTACTCAGCATGTTTTTAATTATTTTAACTGATAGGAGTACAGTAGCAGTTCGAATGAGTAAGGGGATAATGTAAATTTTTTACTTGGTAAAATTAAAAAATTTATTCATATTATCAAAACAAAATTAGTTGTAACCAAATAGAATTTTTCTAGATCCAATAAATAAATTTATTATTTTCTTGAGTGAGGGGAATCTCAAGAAGAAAGTGAAATCTCTTTAAAATGTAACTTTGAGATGCCTTTGTGTACGTACAATCAGTTTTTCTATGTAATAAATTCTCTAAATGACTCTTCAGCGCACAAGAAAACACTTCCTTAATTTTTTTTTTCTCAAAAACTAATTTCATATAAGCTTTTCAGTTAAACACTTTCTTTAATGTTTTCCTCTTCCCTTTACTTCAGTCGAACTTTTTAGGTGTAAGTTTTTCTTCGAAGAAAATAAAATCATGTGATGCTCTATTAGCCATCTTTCCTATGGATCATACATCACTCTTCATTCTATATTAAATGAAAATGATTAAGGTATCCGAACACGTTGAAAATGACCAAATTCAGTCAAGACAGATATTTTTGTTTTATTTTATTCAATAGAGTTATCTTTTGACTTTACGAAACATACTTTGTTTTGTTTCTACACTACCTAGAGGTTTTATAAATTTAAAATCAATTTTATAAATTTAGAAAAACCGGAAGTGGGTTTTTGATTTACCAGAAGTGGGCATTTAAATTGCTCAAAATCTTTCATTGCGAGTCTGATAACTCAAACTATTATGAATGTATTTCCATAAAACTTTTTAAACCTGATATTTATGTTATTTTCTATAGAATGTACTAAAATATTCCTTATTGTGTGAATATTATTTAAGTTTTGGCTTGTTATTTAAATTATGGTTTCATAAAAAGTGTAACATTTCTTATAATATTTACTCAATAAGCTCTAAAATTTTCAAATTTTAATAAAAAATTTAAATTTTAGTACTTTTTCTAGATAAATGCATCTAGTTTGTTTTTGTAATATTTTTACAAATATATGTTTATTACTTTTTTCTCTAACTGCTTTCAAGTTTTTCTAAAATAATGCTAAAATTTCACTTATAATCGTGATTTTTGTTAAATTCAGGTAATTTATTTTAAATTTTGGTAGTTTAAATTATTAATATTTATTGGTATTGAGTCCTAAAAAAGCATTTATAATGTTTTAGTTTGCTATTTTGTTAAAAAGTACTCCGAACGTGTTCGGATACCTTAAGGAAAAAGAATCCCTTTCAGCCCAGATTATTTGGGTGTATTTACTGGCTAGTTAAAGCTCTAAAGCTCATTTCCTCTTTCAAACCGAAACTTGATCGGGACGTATTGTGCTTGTTTCCTGATGAGTTTCCCGTTAAGATCATTTTTGGTGCTGGTCCAGGAACAACATTAAGAAAGGATACAAATGTGTTCTTTTTTCAAGTTAGGTTAATAGGGATGAGATATAGCATGATTCATATGAGGATTATGATCCTACTCTATTAAAGAAAAGTAATCTAAATTACCTAACTGACTAAAAAAATTTTTTGTATACATACTTGCTGGAAGATATTGTCTACGAATATCTTGTATTAGAAATGTAATTTTAGTTTATCACTTTGAGGAAACTGTGAATTTGTTTGTGATGTGTACTTATTTTCTTATCATTTCTTTTTATTTAATCTTGCAAAGAATGAAACAATAATTTTTCCTTTAAACAAAAGTTTAAATAAGATTCATTATTGTGGTACTTAAAATACATTTTTTTGGAAATTTAAAAATAGTAACAACAATTTTTGTCTTTCGAGAATGGACTTTTTGGACGGCAGCTTAGAGAGCAGTTGTATTTGGATATTATTTTAGAATTTAATTTAATATGTAAAAAATGCTTACAGCATATTGTAAATGTATTGATGTTCTAGGTAGTATATATTATACTTAATGTGTACTCTACTGTGTGTTGTTTGTACCTTATATTGTACGATTAGTAAACTAATGTATGATTTTTTTGGCAGTGATCCCTTTTCTTGCATTAATTTATGACACAATTTTTCTTCTTACTTTATCATGATCTATGTAATTACATTTCTGTGCTATTATTGATTTTTATTTCCTCAATCTTTATATATAATATTAGTTTGTATACTTTTTATGCATGTCAACATAATTTAACAATACTACATTCCTTTTATATAGCTACTTGTTTAATAAATAAATTAAATTTTTACTTCCGTGACATACACAAACATTTCTCTAAAATTTTAGGCCTTAAATTGGATAATATATTTAAAAATATAAGCATATATGTTATACTTTATAAAATATTAAAACATTGAATATGGGAAATTGTATATCAACAAAGTAAGACTGCGTGTAATGTCAGTAATTTTTTTAAAAAAAATGTATTAATATAAATTAGTTTACTCAAAATAAAATAAAGTTTAAAGTTGATGTTACTATCTGGAAGCAAATAAAGTATGGTAAAGTTAAAAATAAATGATTTCAAAAATTGATCTCGACGAATTTTAAATATTTTTATTTAAAAATGTATATATATTGCGTGATAAATTTAACTTATCAATAAGAAATGAAAAATGCATATTATTATAGAAAGCCTTTGATAGAAAAATGCGCATGATAACCTCGCCTCAAAATTCAGGTTTTTAAAATTTTGTTTTTAATTTATATTTTTATCTTCCAAGAATCTTAAATCGTGATTTATAATAATTTCTTTTTTACTGTTAAACAAATGCGGGAATCAAAATTGATTTTTTTTTAAAATCTTTGACGAAAAGCTTTATTATTCTCCTATTCATATATTCTTTCTTTAATTTTTCCCTTTGTACTTCTAAAAATAGTTCAAAACAAAAAATGGGATAATTGCATCTGTCTATTTCACTGATTTTTACGAAGAATGAAGCAATTTCCCCTCAGTTTCTGTGATTGCGAAAACTCCAGAAGCAAGCTGAGACGAAGGCAGCGTATGTCTGACATTTGACTTCGAATAATGACATCTTTATTGAACATCTGCCGTCGTGTAACAGTGAGTCGCGAAATCGTGAAGAAAAAGATTTAACTAACCTTCCATGAATCGACTGAATACAGTCGCATAAACAAATTGAATATGGAATATGACGATGGTAAAATGAGAAACGATGTACCCCTCCCCGTATCTATCAGTTAGACATTCTCATTGTGTATGATAAGACGCAGCAATTTGTTACGGCGTTGATGTTGGAAAAAATTATCGGTTAATTTTCCTCGTATTTCGTTTGAAAATTAGGAGTAATTAATTTGTAATACAGTGAAAATTGATTAACACAAAGCTGAGAAGCTGAAATATTTTTTCGTGTTAAAAGATTTTGCAAATAAAACCAAATATATATTTAACATAATTAAGTTTATTAGAATACATTTTATTTACATAAATATGTTCAAACATTTTCGTAATTTGCTCTCTTGTCTTCAATTATTGTTGATAAAGTTGAGTTAGAATTTCACAGTAATTTTACATGTTTTATTACTTTTTTTTGTTAGACACACAATGCAATAAATACCCCTATTAGTTATTTTTGGAAATGAAATGTTTCTTCTTACGAAATCATATTTTCTGTGTAATTAATTTGTCTCCATAACAAGTTTGTTAGATCGAGATGCAGAAGACTCTAAATAGTGTCAGTTTAAAAGAGTATTTATAATAAAAGTAACAAAACAGTCGCATTATCTGTTGATAAGAATCCTTTTAACTTGAAATAATACTAATCCCATAACATTTAAAAACTAAACACATTTAGCTGCCAAGTAAAATATTTCAATGCTTTGTTCCTTTTAACTCATCAAGTATTTTAATGAGAGGACGTAAGGTCTTTAACCCCTTAACTACCACTGGCGTATATATACGTCTCGCTCAACTGGTGCGCTAAATGCCCCTACGTACATATCCGTGTCTATGAAATACGATCCTTTTCTTTGCGCTGCTATCAGTAAAACTATTCCGAACACTTTGAAATGAAATAAAATGAACTTGACAGGGTTTGTGTAAGATTTAATTATTATTCGAGAGAAAAATTGCTTATTTGACCCTTTTTTCCCTTCAATACACCGCATACGTGCTCCTGTGCGGAAAAACGGTGGTACTGAAGAGTGAATTTAATCAGCAGTTAAAAGGGCTGATAAATATTAATAATCTGATGCTTCTCTTATAGCACGCAGTCTTTGGAAATTTAATTTAGCTGTTCTATAGATCACCTCAGTAACTCTAAAAACGTTTATACATCAATCACGTGACTTACGTATTGCAATGAAAAATATGATGTTAAAGAAATACAAACTCTAATTCAATAAATATCAATTTTTTTTCATTGTTATTTTAGTTTATAGTGTGATGACTTGATTCAGCTTATCAAAACAATTTATAAGAGTGAAAATTATCTCGAATATTATTACAATTGTTCCGAAATTGGGATCACATTTAGTCTATTTTACAGCAAAGTTAAGCTTAACTCAAACATTCACATTATCGTGAGAATCCCGTGAAAACGACAATTTTTTATCGGTAATAGGGGCCACAGTTCTTCTGCTTCGCTGTTCGACTTTAATCGTGAGTGTTAGTTTCTCGCTCTATATCTCTAGAGAGGCCTCTGAACGGTTCTCTCTCTCAAATTCTCACGCCGTGCCTTTTAAAGTCTAGATTGCTCCTGGTTCTTCTTTTCGGCTCTCCTTTATCCCTTGCCCATCGGCTCCTCAAAGCGTGGGATCCTTCCGACGCATAATGTGGGCTGTCCTCCTCCAGACACGCCGCCGTCCGGGAGGCGTGAGAAAAGGAAATTCCACTCAGGTCGGGGAATATGTCCACTCTCAGATTCTAAGGAATGGTCGTGGGTACATGAGGTCAGATTTCTTGACCACCCCTTTAGGCTACTTTTCCCCAGCAACTAGAGAAAGGAAAGCGGGCACATCACAATAGTAACTTTTGAATTCCGAAAAAAATATTCCAAAAACCAAGAATTTAATTATAAACTAAAAATGAACACCATTGTCGTCATTTCCACTTAACCGTTGTTCAAAATTTCGTTGCATACTGTTAATATTCCTTATGTTGTATTTTTCAAGAGCGATGACGTTAATAGGCCTAAAAGGGATCAGAATTATTCCCAAGTAAAAAATGAAATAAAGCATAAAATTGTGCAAAAAAATAAAAAAAAATTTATATCATACCAAATTTAACCCCAAAATGAAGACAAATCATGTTTTTCAGCGTCATATTTTGAAAAACTGAACGCTGCTTCGATAATCTTCGACCTTCACCTACACTCTTATCAAACATATGCTTAATGAGGCGAAAAATGGAGGTTACCTGGAAAAGTACTAAAAAAGAAAAAAAAATCTGCAATCTTCAATGCTCCATAAATCCCTTCAATAATGGCTGCTGGGGGAACCGCTTCACAAAGGACTTAATAACGAGAAGCAATTAACCCCATCATTAATTTTGTATCCGCTCTCGGTGCCCCTTGAGTGGTTTCAAATTAATTATCGACACCTTTTTCCTTGACATGAGTCTTAAGAAAAAATATTCATTCGCTAGTGAAGAAAAGAAAAAGTTAAAGAGAAGAACATTGTTTCAATCTGTAGCGATCTGTTACGTAATGGGGGCGTATTTCAACTGAATTGATTATGACATAATCCAAACGTTTTATGATGATTCAGGTTTAAAGGTCTCTTGAGATAAAGGACTCGATGGTATTTTGCCATATATTTGGAAAATGCCTACGCTCGCTAATAATAGATGTATATTGCTAAACTTCGTAATGATGTGTTATAAAAAAGGAATAACTTTAGCTTAATTGCATGATATTTTGAGATGTATATTTTTACTGCATGTTCAAACACTTGGATAATTAAAACAAACCATATATTATACTAAATCGCCACTTTAGGTGATATGATTTGTTTTTAGATTATTTAAATTAAGACAGTGTGTAGCCTAGAGGTTAGAGCATCGGACTCCAGACCGGAAAGCCTGGATTTGATGCCCGATGCCACCAAATACCCTCCGAGTACACACGGAGTAAGTGTTTGTTAAATCAGTGGGTCCGAAAGTCTTGTGGGTGGTCGCAGCTGAAACCACGAGTGCAGGGGGTGGAGAATATTTCCCTCCCCTTCAGCTGAATGCTAAATTGTGGAGGTGGAGATAAAGTGGTGTCGCCATCTATCGTGTAAGAACCGAGCCAAATCGTACTATCTCCTTCATGCGGCTCAAAACTTAAGCTAACAACAGGCGTAAAATTCAAGCCCTTAGCCACGATGAATTTCGTGGACTTTGATCTGATGTTACTGTCAATCGGGTTTCAAAAGCAACAACAGCAAATTAAAATAAAACATTTTTTTAAAAATCATTATTGTTAGTTTTCTTTTTATTGATTGGTTAAAAAGATAAAAATAGTTTGCCATATTGATTAAAACTAAACAACACTAAAGAGGTGCTTAAAAAAGTTCATTGAAATAAAAAAAATGGACATTGTACAAATATTCGAGAAGTTCTAAAATTTTTCTTTCAGCACTTTTAGAACTGTTAAACTACAAGTGTCTCCGACGTATATATACGTCTTTCTGAACAACGATCTTTTCTTAAACATCATGCACGTCTGCTTAAGGTTTCCATGAACGCAGGATTTGTGTGCATGGACATCACACGTTCTCACCAAGTAAACATAGTAAGCGAGTGGCTTCAATCTGAGGATATCACCTGGCATTAATGGCCAGCTTCCTCACCAATTCGAATCCAGTTGAGCAAGCAGTGGACATGTGATGGACAGCCTATCAAACATGTACTGCATGGTCAGTACAACTACGGAGAGCATGGCTTGTTGAATGGAGTAATCTTCCCCAAGATCAACTCTATAATTTTATACCCACCATGCATATGCATTGTACGGACTGTATTTCATCGTATAGGAGGCATGCAATATATGTGTATCATATCAACCGTGTAATATTAAGTTTTATTTTGTAAAGGGGGATTTTTTTATAATTTCTCCGTGGAGCAAAAATAGTAGTTTGATGAAAGGAATTAAACATATAGCATCCTTTTCGTTTTTATCTTTTGTTTAATATATGGGTTTTAAGAATAAGACACGATAGCTTGTTTCTGAAACTTTATTAGCTGTAACTGACATTATCCTTAATTTATGGATATGAGTACATTTCTGTCAACGTGTCTTACGCTACATCAATTGTCTCTTTCTAGACATTATCTTGTAATAAACCTATTTCCTGTCTACCCTGTGACCCAGCTAAAGATGTGGAAAGAAATAAAGGATTATTCGACATCATAATTTCCAATTATTTTATTTAGCCCTATAATCGACTCAAACACAATTTAATGCAACACTACAAATAGGATGATTCAGTCAGTAAACAGAGGGAAGGGATGAAAGTCGCTTTTTGGGAGAATGCATATAATATACTACTTTATAATAACAGTTCTTCTGTCTCAATATTACACTGCTGGCCACCGTAAATGCAACACCAATAAAGACAGCACAACAAAATTTATTTTATAGATAACATGTTGACCAAGTATCAAATGATAGAATTTATAGATTTCTGTGAAGTGTGGTTCCTGCAAGAATCAGTAGCCACAGAGTAGCCGCCATTGTTGGAGATCACCGCTGCCACACGCCTCGGCATTGATTCAAAGAGACTTCGGATGTGTACTTGGGGTACAGCACACCAATCAGCTTCCACACGTTTCCAAAGTTGATCTGGTGTGGCAGCGGGGGTGTAATCTTGGTCAATCGTTGAGCAACCATGGACCACATGTTTTCTATCTGCAAAAGATCCGGAGAGCAAGCCCGCAAGGGAAGCAATGTAATCTGGTGATTGACGAAGAACCTTCGGACAATGCGTGACACATGTGGTCGCGCATTATCCTGTTGAAATATGGCTGTGGCCAAGCCCTGAAGGTAAGGAAGGACAATTGACTCCAACACCTCAGAGATGTAGCGCTGGCTGTTTAAAGTACCAGCAATGCGTACTAGAGGAGTGCGAGAGTAATATCCAATACCGCCCCATACTATAATACCCGGTGCAGGACCAGTGTGGCGGTGCATAACGCAGCTGTTCAGCATCCTCTTTCCACGGTGTCTCCAGACTCGAATCCGACCATCGTGGTGTTGCAGACAGATGAAGGACTCGTCAGTAAAGACAACTTCATTTCATTCTGCCACCCACATCTTTCTTTTATCGCACCATTGGCGTTGGAGACGTCTGTGGTTCTGCGTCAAGGATAGACCAAGCAATGGACGTCTTGCGGACAAACCACTCTGCTGTAAACGGTGTCGAATGGTACGCGCAGACACTGAATGATGCGTTACAGACTCAATGTGCAGTGCTATGGTTCGTGATGTGACTGAGCGATCCTTCACTATCATGCGCACAATTTGCCTGTCCTCACGTGAAGTGGTGTACTGAGGTGGATGCGATCGACCACGTCGGTCTGTCGAACCCTCCTGCATTCAACGGTCACATATCCGCATTACAGTTGTATGGTTTCGTCCAACACCGCTACCGATTTCCATGAAAGGTAATCCACAATCTCGGTAAGCCACTGCCCTTCCTCTGTCGAACTCGGATACTTGATCAAAAGCTGATCGCTGTTTTCTACGAGACATAACTGATCGTTTTTTGGGAAAAACACAAGAAAAATACAATTGCCGAACTTGAAACATCAAAGTCTCCAAGCCTTAAATAGCGCTTTGAGGTGGCGCCACAGGCGTGCGTGATGTGTGTCTGCGCTGAAATTCTAATCATTTGCATATCTCCTCTACGCTAATGCATGTTGTAAATTTCATGGTATTTGCGTGCTTCCTTCAGGGTGTTGCATTTACGGTAGCCAGCAGTGTACTTTACAAGGTAGACACTAATGGCCACTTAACCTTTTAAATACTTTAATCATCAAACATAATATGAAGGCGACAATACATGAACTTAGGTAGTCTTCTAATCAATTTAATTTATCAATGACAGCTTCCTGTCTTTAGTATTTTGCAAGGCCTTCTAACCTCTTATGGTAATCTTCACCGTGTATTTCGCTTGTCACCTTTAGTTCCTAACCTTCTAATCTTCCAACTTTCCGTTCTCTATCTTTCTTCAATTTCTAACTCACTAATTCTTTTTAACTCGCGAACTAGAACTATATACAATAAACTTAATTTGCATATCCCTCCTTCTGCTTAGGAGAAGACTGATGCATTTTGCTTGCCCCAAAGACTTCCCAAGAGGATTAGTTGAAGGACGCCTATAAATCCGCGTCACAATCTGATGTAATATTTCTTTCAATAACAGTTAAGATAGGTTGGTTATCCGATTTATTTAGAAATTCTTTAACACCTTAGCTGATGATTAAAAGTTGAGTGATTCGCTCCCCAGTGCCACCATTTTTCACTTAGGCATAAGTAAGCGGTGACTTGGAGGAAAAGAAAAGGCACGAATAAACTAATTTTTCTATAAAATAAGTAAATCCTTCCCAAAAACTGTGGAGTTCATTGTATGACACTTCAAAGCATTCGGAATAGTTTGAGTGATAACAGCACAAAGAAACGAATCGTTATTCGGTAGAACGTATATATACGTCCAGGGCACTCAACGCACTGGTTGAACAATTCAGATATATACGTCGAAAGCAGTTAAAGGGTTAAATCGAAAAAGAATTAATAAAAAATATCATCTGTATTAGATTTTGCATCTGAATAAATGATCCTTTCTAGAATTTACTGACCAAAAAAGGCAATTAATAGTTGATTTCAAAGTCGCTTTTAGAATAAAATTCTAATATGTATATAAATAAATAAGTACTTCTTTTTATTAATGATATAAACTAAAAAGTACAGGCTAACAATATTTTGTAAAATCCCAAGAATAAATTTAAAACAACATTCTAAATGGAATATTTATAATTTCAAACTACAGCTCACAATTTTTCAGTATATTATTAAAACGTTTATTTAAATGGAGAACATATAACTGAGTTTTTATAAGTGCAAAACAAATTTAAATATGATAATACGAGAGTAAGGCATTTGTCTTAAAAAAAAAGTTATTAACTTTAAATTTTGTGTAGCAAATGCTATTTCAGCCTATACACACATCATTAGGATCAATATTTTTATTCTCATTTGGTACCTGAATCTATATTTTTTGCATTTAAATCTCTCTAGATTTATTGTACTGCAAATATCTATATTCTATGAATTTTGAAAATTGTTCTCAACAATCTTGTAATTATTTTCAAAACAAAATATATATTGCAGTTTATATTTATATAGTATGCACTATACTTAATTTTCTGATTTTACTTTACATGAATAACAATTTACAATGGATTATTTATGTTTTGCTAAGTGTTGAATAACAGATAAACAATACATTTTATTCATTCATTTTTATGCCTACATGTTTAGGTATTATATATTTTTTCTGTTATTTATTGTTATTATATTAGAATCAAGAACGTAATACCCGTACATATTATAAAAACATATTAGTTTTTAAACCCTGATGATATACTTTGTAGGATAATTTTTTAATATCAGATTCTAAGGCTCTAATCTAATTCCTTTATTTATTATAACATTAATAATATTATAATTTAAATAATTCAAGGTAATATTAAAATTCTTATGGAAATAGAGGTTAATGGAAAACTAATTGTGATTTGTCTTTTTATAATCTTTTCTGCCAGTTCATTTACAACTAATTCCACAGCTTGTAAAAATTTAAAAAGATTAAAGTTTATAAAAATAAAAATTTTAAAAAATTTAAAAGTATTATATGATATATATTAAATACGAATGCTAAGAAGCTAAAAAGGGTTAAATATGATCAACTTTTAAACTCTACCTTAAGTTTTGCAAAGGTGCTTCATTAGCGACCAGATCCACACACACATGAGGATATCTCAAGAGCACATAAAATTTAAACATTTGCAGTTATTTAAAAGTTTCATTTTATCACTCCATACAAATGCATGAATTATGACAAAAAATGCCCAAATTCGTAAAAAGATAGAGCTACATTTCTAAAATGGAATAAATGGAACCATTTTTATACTCTTTTTAAAAAAAATATACTGAACAAATAATGGTAGGATAGTAACACATTTTATAAACTTCATTTACATTTTGTCTTTTATTTTAATGAACATCATTCATTTAAATGAAATTTTGCAATGGATTAGTAGGGATCTATCAAACAATAACATTATTATGAAGAATAAATTAAAAGAAAATTTGTAAATGCAACCTCCAAGTCTTCTTTGGTAATCCCGGAAATTCTATTCCTGCAGTGTCCAATCGAAGACAACGTGGTTATTGTTACAGGTGCCACAAACAATTTAGTTTATTCTGTGTACAATTGTATATATATATAACAAAGAACAAAATAAATTTTTTTATTTTGCTTTTAATAAAGAATTTTAGGGTTTTTACCCTATGGGGAGACATACACAAATATAGAATACTTTAATTCTTTAACTTAAGATTCTTTAATATCTTTTTTCTACAGAAACGTTATAACTTGGTAACAATAAGTCCAAGAATTGTTGTCTAGTGTTCACAGTCTTTCTAGTAACAACAATTTACTATTACTATCCTCTGTCTTACCTCTCTTTTTCAATCTGCTTTACTTAATCAATCTCATTAAGATATCACGTTTCCTCTCTAAGATGGCGATAGTTAAAGATTTAACGACATCATAGATAAGCTCAAGATAACTTTCTAAAAGTAAACCTTGTGAGATAGCCAGCTACAAACATTATTTTTAAGTATATGCATTTTTCTCCAAAAATCAAATAAAGAGAATAATTGTCAGTGATTCTTACAAAAATATGTTTTATCTGATACTGAAGATTAATAGTTTCTTTCATCCATTTTGGAGCCGGATGATCATTGTTCAGTTCTAGAGATAAGTTCGAATCTTTTTTGAAATCTTTTTTGTAAACCTGTATTGTCAAATCATGGATGAGAGGTCTTCATCACTTTGAAGACAGCTCGTTGTACCGATACAAACTCAAAAATTTGATAAATCATATAAATAATTAATTACGCCATGCTTTTCATTACATTAGCATTTTTTCTGCATCTAGAATCATGTTATTCGCAAAAAAATTAGGCGATGGAAGAAAATACCTCGTACTTGTGTCTAATGTAAATATTATTAATTCTATCCTACCTCAACATATATATATGGGAGGTATACTTTACTTTTTAATTAATAAAGGGGTTCAAATAATAAAAAAGCCGCCCATCCGGTATAGTGGTCAGTGAAGCTGACCGCGGTGCCGTAGGGACTGGGTTCAAATCCCGGAGAAGGCATGGATGTTTGTGTTGTAATCCTTTCTCTTCTGTCTGTGTTGTATACCCCCGTGTTATACATTACGTGGTGCACGGGGTTTATAAATGTTTTTAAAAAAAAGGTACAGATGATAGTCAATAATTTCAAACTCTAAGCAAATTTTATTTAAATTAGGCACACTTTGAGGAGAGCAAAAGACAAATTCTCAAGGTCTACAATTGGTCTGAAGTTAGTTGAAACGCAATAGTTAATATCACAAGTTAGAACACTTTAAATTTTAAATTAAGAAAAATAAATACATAGAAAAAATCAAGGCTATATTCAGTATGCATGAAATATATTAATTCGGATATAGAATAATACATATAATTTACTGAAAAAATTTATCTAATAATAATTATGTTACAAAATTAATTTCAGAAAGAAATTTATATAATATCAAATGGTTACATACATGTATTTTTATAGGAGTGTCTCTGAAGTCATATGCCGTGACATTCAAGAAAGTGTTGGTTTCAACTAGATCATTGCAAAGAAATTATCACTGAGAACAGAACAATAAAATTGAACCTGAGAACCATAGGACAGTAACACTTAAAATAACTTTAAAGTACAAGAAATGTTTAAAAGTTCTAAATTTTTGAAAATACAAAAATTACTTTTAGGCATAAAATGGATTTTGATATCCCTACGTCTGTCTGGGATATCATCACTATCCAATGCCCTTGGATACACTAAGTTCCAGTCTCTAGTACCTTCCAGGTCCGACCAGTGCTGTCCTGCGTAACCCACATTAAATTAAAACTTATATTTAGATGGCCTTAGTAAGTAAATACTTTAGTTTTCATGCTCTGAGACAACGTTATAGTTTTGATACGGATCTGAAATTTAGCATCATTATAGAAGAATAACTCTGTAACTTGTACTATAAGTAAAATTGCATTCTAGAGCTCGATTTTAAAATAAAGCAATTGTAAATAGTATGAAAAAATTTAATCAAAATTTTCAATACAAATTTCTAAGCATTTCAACACTAAGCTATTTGCTCATTCCGAGTGATTTATTAGATTTATGTTCTTTTATTATCAGAGTGAAAACATTCAAGACATTTTGCTGTAACTTAAAATATCAAAAACATCATATAATATTTTTGTTTTCATTTTCTGAATGTGACGTGTTAAGTTCCAAACTTGTGCAACCGTTGAATCGAATTGGAAATACAATTTTCCTTTATAATCTCTAACTAATAAAAAAGTACTGATCAAGTCTAATTGATGCATTAATAAGTGTCTCTAAAAAATGTTCGTTTTAATCAGGTATTCTCAGTGAAAAATTTTTCAACTGAAAAGCATAAATTCGTTTTCCTATCAGAGGCGCATGGATTTTAAAATTAGAATTTTATTTAAATTCATTTAAATTTTCGTTTCCAGGAAGATTATGTTACATATAAGACAGTATTGAAGATCTTTTTTGTTGTAGTTGTTGCTAATCTTCCAGTGTGTAGGGTCCAAAATATTGTTGAATTTAAAATAGTTTAGCACTAGAAGAGGTGAAATTCTTGTGCATTTAAGACTGACACAATTAAGAATATACTATACCTTTGCTTGTTAATAGAATGTAATACGGGTTTGAAGAATAAATTTGAATTGTTTATCAATATCTGTTTCATGGTTAAATCATATATTTTTTTCAAACATCAAGAACTATATGATTTAAACATAACATGTATGAGAATTTATAACAGTTTTGTAGAAAATGTAGTTTTCCACGTAATATTTTTAATGCTTTTAATTTTAAAGGTAATTCAATAAAATATCAATTTTAGGAGACTTGATTTTTTTAATTCAATTCAATTTTAATTGTCAGTTGTAATTTAGATGGAGCCCAGTTGCTTAGTGGTAGTGTTTTGTGTTTCCACGCGATTGGTCTAGGATTCAAATCCCGGGCTGGGAAAGGTCGACTTAGCCTTTCTTCCCTTCACTGGGTTGATAAATGAGCACCAGGACTGCATGGGAACTAAGCACTAGGGTTTTTGCGTCAAGCCAATCCCTTGACCGCACCTTTTGTGCATCACCTCAGTACCTGAGGTCACAAAAACTAAGTTAGACACAGTAGGCTTTGGCCCTCATGGAATGTTGTGCCACTGAGTTTTGTTTAGTAATTGAAATATCAACAAAAAGGAAGTTCTTATGAAAATCAATGAAGTGTATTCGCAAAATGTTGCTTATTGTTAAACGTACGTTGCTGGTTAAACGTACTTTTTTGAAATATAGGTTTATTTATAGAAGAGTTAAAAAAGCTTATAATAGGACCGTTTTATAAAACTAAAACTGATTTTTTTTTCTCTAGGAGTAGAGAATAAACCGAAAATATTTTTATAAATTATAGTTTTTCTTCATTATTAAACTTAGTTGTAATATAAAGACTCCTCAATAGAATCTCTTATGTTTTGAAGAATTATATATAGGTTGATTACATATTATTTAACGTCTTATTCTTATTTTATGGAAAAAATGCCTGTTAATCATCAGAAGAAAAGGAACTTATTTTTAGTTTCAAGAAACGATTTTCTTATATACAAATGTATTAATCCATCTGGTCCTTACCTTTTCTCATTTCATAATATTAAGTATAAGTGTATAAAAATACATGTTACAAAAATAAATAATTATTCTAGGCAGTAATTTACTTTTTTCCCATTCAGCATATTTTTTAATCATCTATAAATTATGCGTCTGAAATGAGAATAATAAATTAAACACACATAAGACTGAATTTCTATGCGTACGAAAGCCAAAACAAAAGAACATCTACAAAATGTTACATTTGTTTTTTAGCGTTCTTCAGCCATTTATTTCTATATATATCCATTTAATGTCCATTTAAACAGATGAAGATACTACAAAAGGAGAAAAAGAAAAGTGAAATTTCTGTCTCGTACAGCCTAATTCTCTGAAAATTATTTCCTTTTCATTTAAATGCTTCTACACCTTTTGTATTGTAGCCATTCTGATTCTTACGTCAAAATCTTACGTATTAATTCGGAACATACTAACGAAGAAGTTAAGGTGTGATTGCTACAAAGAACTCCATATCGGAGATAAATTCCGCTCTCATATTGAAAAGTAGAAGTTCGCGTGAGTCATTAGCAGATTCCCATCGAGAATTCGGGACTCATTCCTGAAGTGGAAAGGGATAATGACTTTGAGAAGAATATTCCTGACATTGAAAACAAGGCAAAGGGCTTTCGTTTATCATTCTTTTTCGTACTTAAAATAGAAATAACATAAAAAAGGCATCATTTTAATTATTTTATAGTTCGTTTAAAAGGGGTGAAATACGATGAAAATGAAAGTTCTTTTAAATATAATCATACAAAATTTTACTCAACCATCTTTAGAGTAACTAGTTATTTTTCAACCCGTGAAGTGTCGCTGGCGTATATATACTTCTCGCCTAGCCAGTGCGTAAACTGCCTTGAACGTATATATAGGTCTTACCGAAATACGATTCTTTTATTAGCGTTGCTTTCAATAGAACTGTTCCCAAGGTTTTGGAATGTAATGAAATGATATTGACAGTGTTTGCGAAAGATTTGCTTGTGTTTATTCCTTTTCTTTTCCCTCTAAAACACCGCATCAATGCGCCTGCGGGTAAAACGATAGCACTGCGTAACTTTAAATCAAAAGTTAAGGGATAAAAAGAAGTAATATTTTCTTCTTTCTATATATTTATATATTTTTTCTATTTTCAAATATTTCATCTTTTTATTTATTTATATATTTTTTCCATTTTTATATATTTCTTCTTTTTATATATTCATATATTTTTTCCATTTTTTTTTTTCTTCTTTTTATATATTTCTTCTTTTTTTCTTCGTAGTATATTCTTCATAATTTACCAAAAAATTCTTACAAATTAAGATATCGGTCAAAACTTAAAGACTAATATTCAGACTAAATTGATCGATTGTTTTTATTAGCGTCACATTACGAAGCAACATGAAGTTTATTGGAGTGGGAGCTTATGATTCTGAGCCACATTCAAGTGATAAGGATGACACCCTTCTCCAATATTTCACACGACACCAACGTGTTAATATTGAGCCTCTACAGATTTAACACACATGAGCTACCTGTACAAAGCATCTATCCGCGTCTTTCCTAATAATCCTCTTGGAGAATTACTTTCGATAAATATTATTTAATTGAGAAAACTTCCTCCAGAAGAAGAAGACGTGATATATGTAAATTATGTCATGAATTTAAGTATTAGCTTTCGAGTTTAAAAAAGAGAGAACGGTTAGAAACTAAAGGATAGCAATGAGGATTAACGTAGGATAATAGGAAGCTGGACTAAGGTATGCAGTAAATTATTTGCTTAATATTTATAATGGACGATTGGTCAATTTGATATTTGATTCAAATTAGCATTGCCCTAAAGTAAGTTATAAAATTTATACTAAATTAACTTATATCGTCTCCCTCGCTCTTGCTCCCGTAAATTAGTTAAGGGTGCAATTTCTAATCTTGGTTGTTAATGTTTGTCGGGTTGATAAGCTTGTAAATAAATTGTGTTGTTTTGATTATGGCTTGTTTTCCTTCTAACTCTCGTACAATTTTGGTTGGGGAAACCCAACCATCATTACAACAGTACTTCAAAATTACAATTCATGTTGGTAATTTGTTTTACCTTCGACTCTATAAGAAATAGGTAGTCAGAAGATGTTTTTCAACTAAATGATATGCAATGGCTATAAAAACAAATTGGATGCTCTATTTCATATACTTGCAAGACTAACTTTAAGAAAATATAATTAAATTATGTAAAGATACTGTGGTGACCCTGCGGTCATTTGGGAAGTGTGGAACACCGAAGGTACAATCATTGTTGTAAAAATAACTGAGTTTATTTTGCTCTGAGAATTTACTTTCAAACAATGCAAAAAACCGAGGGAGCAGTCAAATTACATGGCTAACCTAAATTCTTAAGACAAATAATTAAATAAACTGTTTGTGTGTGATCCAATGTAATTTCACTCGTAGATCTCGTCGGGATCAACCGAATATTCCGGTCTAAAGCTTATTTTCAAGAACACGAAGACTTTCGATAGTAACTTCACTAGTCTTACCTTAATAGGAGCTTAACGATTAACTCTAATACTCACTTTACTACAGTTTAAATAGCACTCAAATTGGCATAAAATTAAGTTATCTCTACGGAAAATGGTTTTAAGCTCATTCAGCTAAAGAAGTATTTTCCTCAAAAGGATTAGTAAAAGGGCGCGAATAGGATATGTTACAAAGTCATCAGCATGACCAGTTTTTCACATCACACCAACGTGATAGCATTGCGTCTGATAGGCTTAACGTGCACCATACCCAGTACAAAGTGGAGTCTGAAATTGCAATTCAAATTAGTAGATTAATTTGACTTTCGAGTCGAAAGAAGTATGTAGTCAGAAAAAAGGAAATTTCTGTATTGTGTTGTTTTCTTTTAATAACAAAGAAAATATGTTTTCCCCTATTTTTTTCCATCAAGACAGCTCTCCCTCTTAAAGAAATAATTTAAAAGCAAAATATAACTTTTTACAAAATTACATTTTGTTTTTATGCAGATAGAGTAACAAGCTTTTTTTTAAAACAAAAATCGCCATTCAGTTGTATGGCAACGCAGTTTTATTAATTTTACCATCTAACTATCGGAGTGTGAAGAGTATAGTCAAACAATAATCGAATTGCAACATACCGTCCGTTGTCTCGAGTAATATTGCAACCACAACACACTAAAACTCAAACATTTATTTAGGAGGTCTGTTCTATAACAAATACTCCTTAATAGCATCTTAATATAGCGTCCAGCTTGTAGAAGCTAATTATTACTACAAAGGATTTAGACACAATGTGGACCCGTAGATGACTAGGACTTAAGTATTCTAAGGGAAAGGAGATAATTGTAATGAGTGTATGACAAATTTATGCCAAGAAATTCCATTTCATACCTATAATGTAAACACGTATTACGATTTCAGTCATCTCATTCTATACTTTCACTTCAAAGGATCTTTACAATTTAAACGCCTTTCCTATGGTCTGAATTCTATTTATCTAAAATTATACAAGATAATTCTGAATTCAAAGATAACTTCTTGTTATAATTTGATACAAATTAATATTTTTTATGGCAAATTATTCCACAAAAACTAAATCTATATCAATAAATGTAATTTTTTATTGTTTTTATGAAAGTATAAAGAATTCACGTCCTTTCTTCCCTGTGACCCGGCTAGAGGTGTGGGAGGAACTAAATGATCAGACGATTAAATTTATCACTATAATCAACTCAGACACAGACAACACTTAAACAAGATTAATTTAATCAGTCATAGAATGGGAGTGAGACGATACTCCGTTGGGGAGAATATATTCAATCATGCATCTCTACCATTAAGATAACTTTATACAGAGCTTATTTATTTAATGACCGCAGTAATAGTTTAACTCACTAAATAGCAACTTGATTAAAGATCACAGTACCTGAACTCTCACAGTCTTCTACTCATACTCGTTGACTTAAGCAGCTCTCCAATAGTTACACTAATCACTTTCTTAATATTCCAACTTCTGGCTTCCTTCACTGTTTACGTATACGTTTCACTGACGACTTACTTCACTTCTCATCTTTTCACAATCCACTTCACTTCCAATCTATTCTCACTTCATTAACTCTCAACCTCATGAATAAAGAATATATATATTAAACTTAATTTGCATAATCACGCTTTCTGTCTTTTCGGAGAAGGTTGGTTGATAAAAAATGCTGGTCCAAAAGAACTCTCCCAGAGGTTAATTGAAGGACGCGTATAGATCCGTCACAAAAGCAAAGTATCGATCAATTAACATTATTATTTAGTTCACTTTAAATTATAACATAAACACAGTAGTAATGTAATTTCAGCCATAATAAATTTGATGTAATAGATTAATAACAAATTTGAAATTTTCTATTAATCCCTCCTACTAATCCCTTTAATAACACCAACGTATATATACGTCTCTCAGTACCAGAGCGGTAAATGCCGAGAACGTATATATGCGTCTTTCCGAAATACGATCCTTTTGTCAGCGCTGTTATCAGCAAAACTGTTTCGAAGCCCTTGAATCGCAATAAAATGGCTATGGCAATATTTATGAAGGATTCACCTATTTATGAGAAAAATTAGCTTTTTTACGCATTTTCTTTTCCCTCCAATACACCATATATGTGTGCCTATGTGAAAAACGATGACACTCTGGAGCGAATAACATAACTTTTAATAGGCAGTAAAGGGATTTAGTTTGTATAAAACCTAGAGACGCAATCTTAAGATCTTTATTCTTAATAATACTACTTAACGTTTCAGTATCTGTTTTTGGCGGGTTACATCCCATGTCTTAACATGAAATTTCTACATTAGTTTTAATCAGCTATGCACTTAAGAATAGGGGAAAACACTCTATAAATATAAAATTTATTATATTTTTATGAAAGAAATACAGTGTTAGTGATTGATTATGTATTATCATCACACTCTTAAACAATTCAAGGGCTAGTGACGGCCAAAGGGCACAAAAGGGGAGATGTCTACGGGTCCGGTTAACCAGCCACTTTTGATTTCTTTCTGGATTGATTATAATTCTATGTGTATAGTACGTAAAATTTAATTAAATACTTTAATCAATAATTTATTTTACTAAATATTGCTATAACTATTTATTCCATAATGTATTTTTAACTCTTTTTTGTTCCGGATAACCAATAAAATCAAACGAATACGTTTGGCGGTGTATTGGGATATTATACGTGAATGGTGGACTTGCAACCCTAGAAATTGTAGCGTCAGCTCAAAGACGGCTGTTTGATACCCCCATTTTCCTTTCTGACGCCCAATGGTGAACAGATCAACATATGTTTTTTTTCCCTTTCAAAGTGAACGATACATTCTTCTCTCAAGCTCTGAGGCAAAAACAGCTGTACAGTCACCTCTTGGACTGTTGGATGCCATCCGTCTTTTTCTACCCGACACCCACAGGTGATCAGATTCACCAGGTGTTTTTTCTTCAAAATGAACTTTTGATGGGATACACCTGTTTCAATAGTAGTTCATTCTTTCGTTCCCTTTAATATGTTACACATATATGGAAATCAGTAACGGCTATTGTAAGGAAGAAATGCCAAGGAGTGTATTCTCAGCGTCGAAGTGACAGGTCGGTTTATAGACCCTTCATACACGGTACGATGACATGAAGATCACAGTCCCAACAGACTTTTGTCCCAGTAGGACCAGTGGGGGTTGGGACCAAGATTGAGGGTATCGGGTGCAGATCCATGTTCCTAAAATCAAGAATAGTAGGAGGCATGAGAGACTCACCAAGGTGGTTTAAAAAGTGATAGATAAGGTGTCCGGGAACTTGGATTTCAGCGAAAAACCTCAGGGCAGTTGAACCAGTGACGGAAAGAGATCAGCAATCCGCGTGAAGTGGAACAGACGAAAGGCTGCTAGACAGCAAGGAGACCAATGACCGGGACTTGGCAACTGAAGAAAAAAGACTGCGGAGCAGTCGGGCCCTGCGAGGTGAGCTACTAGATATTTTGGGTGGAGTGCGTACATTATGATATCCAGGTAGAAACACTTAATAATGAGCCTAACAGTCAATGATACTCAGAACATGAAGTGAAAAAGACGTATCTTATAGATCCAATCAAATAATAATGAAATTAACAATAAATGTTTAGAAAATTTCAAAGAAATGTTTGTAAATAAAAATAACGTTTTACTAAAGCTGTGTGATCTCTTTTGTTACTCAGAAATTAAGTAAACTTGGGGGTATGATGTTAGCCCTTCTCCTTTCCACACACATACGCACGCTCCATTTTGATATATTCTAGCGTACGCCACTGGTAATGAGAACTTAAATGAAGAGAAGAACATCAGGGTTTAGCAAACTGGTTAAAATTAAAAACACCTGACTGAATTGGCGCTCAACTCTGCATACTTCCCCACTTTTTCAGCATTAGTATTGTGAGCCTCCCGAAAGATTTAACATTCAACAACCCCTCTATAAGGAGAATTTTCAGTGGCACCAGGACTCAAGACTTGCTCAAAATGAAAAAAAAAATACAATAATTCAAGCAGTACTGTTTAAAAAGAATATTACTGTCAATTTTATCTTTCTAAAAATATTACCTCAGAATACTGTACAAAAAAAAAACTTAAAAACTATGTATAAAAAGGAATTAAATGCATTTGGAAAAAAAACTCTTATACTTATAATCGAAATAGAATAAGAAATGCAGAGCTGGAAAAATTCTGTAGTTTGTGTTGATAGGTGTTGCACGTATAAAACCATTTATTTTATAATTTTTTCGTTTAACAATTCAAATGCATCAAGTAACGTTTTGAAATTTTGAGTACTAATTACATTCATTAACAAAACGGAAATACTTTATCTAATGCAATTATTCCTCTTCTTAGAATGTTATATTTATATAAGTAATTTTATACAATGTTCTGGTATACAGAGAGAAACGCTTTAATTCTTCAAAGCTCAATGCTCCAATTCATGCTGTCGGACATATCTGGAGATTTTCATCCATATGTTCAATACCCCTCCCCCCTTTTTGTTTTAATTATATAGAAAAAACACTATACTTGATGGAGGATTATAAACGGCTGACTATTATTCTGCTTATTAGTATGTGAGAACAGGAGCGTTACTACTGATTAAAATAAATTTCACTTAGATCTATTCATATCATTCTAAAAGGGAAAATTAGATATTAAATTTAATGTTTCCCTCAGAGAGTGATGTTGGACTAAAAGCATACTGCTCGAATTAATTGGGACAAACGGGAAAAGAAAATATTTCTAAGACCTTAGCTTATAATCATTTCAAATCTTAAGTAGACAGAAAAATCTCTAAATTAGTACGAAGTATGTCCACTTTTACAAGAAATGACATCTTGAACACGTTTTGGTACTAACTCCACCAGAGTAGCACGCATATTCTTGACTTTATCATCGGGAAACTACACTTGTTTATCATTTGTTCTGTTGTCGTGCAATTCATCTCAGCCAAAAGATTCTTAAGAATAGGAAATAGGTTCTCAACAGAATTTAGGATTGTTGAATTACCAGGCGAAACAAGCACTTGTATTTTGTTTTCCCGAATAAAAATCTAGACTGATATCGAACTGCAACCAAGAGTCATGTCCTGTTGAAATGTGTCATCCAATGTTATCATAAATTGAACAATCCTACTGCATAATATTTCTATGTACTTGACAGAACTCATCATGCCTTTAAGAGAAACTAAATTTACAGTGCCATTTGTTGTGAAAGAAACACTAAACATTTCTTCAGAAGGTGTTTTACAGTCTGATGGATATGATCTGGTAACAGAGTTTCAACTTCACTTCGTCTTACTGCCTTTGATTTGTATACCTAAGCAAATAAATGAGTTCAATCAGAGAAAATTACTTTCTTCCAGTCGTTAACAGTTCAAAATCAGTAATTTTTGGCCCATGCTAAACATTTTTCCATCATTTTCTGAGATAGAGATTGTTTTACCTTCGAGCTTGTTACCTTACAACCAACTTCCAGGGATTACGTACAAATGAGGTTTTCACTTCAACACTATACTCCAGTAAATGCTTTCAAAGGTCTATGCTTGTCTTCCTTGGATTTATTTTAATATTTCTTATTAGAATTCTATCGGGTTTTAGAGTAGTTTTCCGCTTGCGCCCACATTTTCCATTTCTGTTCAGAGAAGATTTTCCCCAATCTTGAAATGTTCTTGAAATTCTTGAAATATTTGATTTGCCAACATAAACTGCCACAGCTATATCTCTCACTGTCATAAAAGTGTGTTCATTAAGAGCTATTATTTTAGAACACTTCCTCGGAATAATATCCATCTTCGAAAAAGCAAATGTAATACGTGTTACACGGAACGCAAAATTATAGCCAACAGGTACCGAACTGAAATGTCCTCACGGAGCTACTGATACACTAAAACCATTCAGACGAGTAAATTATAGTCAAAATAGAGAGCCGCGCGCGTCACACTACCTTTAGTCAGATATAACTGATTGGTGGCAGTTTGGGATATCACTGATAATCACAAATCAGACAAGAAAAATTTGTTTCTCCCAATTAATTCAAACAATATAGAAGAGTCAATCAACGAAAACTACGAAGATTAACTCTAAATAACATTTGCAAGAGATAAATTTAACTATGATTGATAGTTAATATACTTACGCATGATTTCAATTTTGTTAAATGAAATCCGGAAGATTATTAACAGCGTAATTGGGACAAAGTGTTATTTGTTAAGCTTTAAATGTACAAGACTGTTGCTAAAATCACTTTTATTCTTTTTCCTTTATTGAAATAGTTGATTTCTTTTGATCCACAACAAATAATCTAACTACAAAATAGTTTCGGTAGGATAGCGGAAAAAATCTGAAATTTCCGTAGCATATTGATCTACACGAAAAATCAAGATATTGCATAACATTATATGCTTTAATTACTAATTGTATTACTCTTAACGTATAATTTATGAAGATAAAATCGTCTAATTAAAACAAACGGGAGGAAAAGTGCAACTTCATCACGGAATACCTATTAATCATCGAATTGCATATTCAGCCTTAATAGTTTACATGGTATATAAATCATACAAGCAATCAACAGAATGAAAAAGCGATGCCAAATTATATTTAATAATTAACTCGCATATTAACTCAAGATAATTTCAGTATCTATAACGAAATATATAATTACTTCTGATATGCTACATAATCCATACATTCTAATAAATATTTACGAAATTAATTTCAACGCATTTCCAAGCCTGACTTTCATAAGAATCTGCCAGCTTTAAATATTTACACCTCTGTCAAAAGGCCCCACTTGCGAAAATGAATCCACGTAATTAATATTTGGCATCGATTGTTCCTACCTTTGGCGATCACAGTGGCGCTCTCAAATATTTATTTGTCGTAATTAATTCGTTCTTCGATGCGTTTGGAACACGGTTCAAACAGATTGCCGTTTGAGCCTGGAGCTAGTTTTAAAAGTTTTCGCTCCACTGATAGTGGAGTGGCGAAGTGCTTGTAATGCACTCGAAGGAAACTTCGTACTTTTCGACAGTATTCAGTATGAATGTCTTTACAATTTAATAAGATATTCTTTACAGAATCTTGGAGTGGCTCATACATTCTTTGTGCATTGATTTTGCATTTATTAGTTTGAAGTGAGTTTAAAGCGCTTATATTCTTAGAATGAGATAATATCTATGTCGTGCTGCTTTTATGATTACTTTTTCAAATGACGTAGTACGAAATATTATTTTATTTTTGAAATTATTATTAAATAGAATCCACAAATAAGACTGATTTTACCTCATTTTTACTAAAGTTAAAGTAACTGACTACTTCGGAACCTTGATTTTTAAAAAAACATGTAAATGAACTTTTTTTTTTATATTTAGTGTCAATAAAAAAAATTAGAATATACATATAGAATTATTCTGAAAATATTAGAATAAAAAAAAACAATTTAAATGCATTTTTTGCAAGAATTGGGTTAAGAATGACGTATTTTCAGAATATTCTTTTATGAATGCTTCCATAATAATAATATTTATCCCATATATAGCAAGAACTTCTGTACAGGGGCTGAGCTAGGAATGTTGAAAAATTCTCATTATTTTCAGGTGCCAATAGAATGATTATAAAAACAAACAATTAAATAATATTTATAATTTGTTAAGTTTATGTGGAATACTCTACCGGGATTCAAAACAACGTTGATTTACACAAAATCTTCTGAAGAAAGAAATCACTAAAATAAACACTCCATATCAGTGGTAAGCAGACTTTTCCAGGGTACAGGCTACTCCTAATTTTTTCAAGGTGTTGCGGTCCACCCAGTGGCGTAAGTGTAGTGATCTAACAAAAAGTCTACAATACAGTCGGACCTGCATTTTACGAACCTTTACCTTGCGAATTTCTCTATTTAGCGAACTTATTTCTGGTACTAATAAAATTTTAGGATGTTCTCCGTAAAATAACTTCCAAATATCGAAGTACATTTTCTATTTAATGAACTTTTTCTCTTGCAATTCCATTTTTTTCCCCTTCGTATTTCGAAAATATTTCTAGATTTTCGTATAGTGAAATGATTATTAGATCTTTGTGTGGGCGGACAACATAAAATGCCTTGACGGTCCACCGGGCGATCGAGATCGACTTAATGCCCTTCCCGGTTCTATACAATTTCAAAAGTCCTTCGAAAGACATTTAAATCTGTTGAAACCTTAGAAGTGAAAATGTAAGGTTTCTAAATCACGCTATAAAATCAGATTTTGAATTGAATGACATTACATATAGACTTAAATTTGTCATGCTTATCATTATCTGTTCCAATCTCTCTTCTGTACGAAGTGCCATTCCACATATTTTTCGAATTCTTTTCTATCACTATTTAGTGTCTACAAACTGCGAACTGTGTTTAGATGCTTCTAAAACCTATGTTATAGTGGAATCTTCTTAAATAAATATTTGAGTTTTCGTGAGTTGTGGTCGTAATGTTAGTTGTGACAATGGACTGTGTTTTGAAATTCGATTATTGTTAAATTACACTCTGTAGATTGTACTCTGCAAGTGGAATTGCATTTCCCCTCCTACGCACAACATTCACTTTAAAATTAATTAATTTCATGTTTCGTTTATTGCACATTAAAATCGTAATTTTCATGATAAATGTTCATGCAACTCATTT